>PVKM010016891.1:0-26403 GCA_004027735.1 Carollia perspicillata
CTGGTCCCCAGGACCTTACTGTCCTGAAATATCGTTCTTACGGTCTGGTTTCTGGTTTTTCAGTGTCTGCTACAGCTTTGTGGATTCCTATTTTCAAATACACTGCAATATTGTTGTCTGTCTGCTCTGTTCCTCCATGGATTAGCCAGTTTTTCCTCCTGTATGTAGGGGGAAGTGAAATCCGCTCCCTCCTACTCCGTCGCCTTCTTCCTTCTGTATCTTGCTTTACATATTTAGATGTTCCTATGTTGGAGCGTAAATGTTTATAAGGTTATATCCTCTTGTGGGATTGTTTCCTTTATCATTACGTAGTAAATCCTTCTTTGTCCCTTACTACAGCCTTGGCCTTAAAGTCTATTTTGTTAGATATAAGTCCTGCTATCACAGCTTTTTTTTTCTTTTCCATTTGCATGAAATACCTTTTTCCATCCCTTTATTTTTAGTCTGTGTGAATCTTTCAACCTGAGATGGGTCTCTTGGAGGCAGCATATATATGGGTCTTGTTTTTTTATCCATTCAGCTCCTGTATGTCTTTTTGTTGGAGCATTTAAGCCATTTATGTTTAAGGTGATTATTGATAGACATGTACATAGTGCCATTTTATTGTTAGAGTGTTCTCCTCTGTTGTCCTCGTCTTCTTCTTCTTCTTCTTCTTCTTCAAGCAAGCCCTTTAATATTCGTTGAATTACTAGCTTGGTGTTAAACTCCTTCTGTTTTTTCTTATCTCAGAATCTCCTAATTTTCCTTTCAATGTTAAATAATAGCCTTGCTGGATTAGGTAGCCTTGGTTGCAGGCGCTTGCTTTTCATCACTTGAATATTTCATGCCACTCTCTTCTGGCTTGAAATGTTTTTGTTGAGTAATCAGATGTCAGTCTAATTGGTGCTCCCTTGTAGGTAACTACCTGCTTTTTTCTCATGGCTTTTAGGATTCTCTCCTTGTCTTTAAACTGTGTCATTTTAATTATGACACGCGTGAGTGTAGGCCTCTTTGGGTCCAAATTGTTTGGGACTCTCTGAGCTTCCTGGACTTGTGTATCTTTTTCCTTCACCAGATTAGGGAAGTTTTAGGTCATTATTTCTTCAAATAGGTCCTTGATTCCTTGCTTGCTTTCTTCTCCTGCTATTCCCATGATGCAGATGTTGGTATACTTCATGTTGTCCAAAATGTTTCTGAAGCTCTCCTCATTTTTTTAATTCTTTTTTTGCTGCTTTGCTTCCATGTTTTTTTCTACCTTGTCTTCCAAAACACTGATTCAATCCTCTGCTTCATTTAACCTACTCCTTATTCCTTCCAGTGTATTATTTATTTCATATATTGCATTCTTTATTTCTGACTGGTCCTTTTTTATAGTTTCTGTGTCTTGCTGTTGGGGATCCTTATAATCACTACTCAAAACTCTGTACATCTGACAAATTGCCTTCCTCCATTTGATCTAATTCTTCTTCTGGGAAATTCTCTTGTTCTTTCCTTTGGGGTTATTTGTCTTCCCATTTTGGCTGCTTCTTTGTATTTTCTACCTTAGTTGTTAAACTGATCGGTTGTTAATCTAATCAAGCTGCAGCCAGCAGCCCAGCTTAAGCACTACAGGGTAGGGCAGAGTAATTCCTGAGGGTGGGGCTCTTCCTTCACCTCAGGCTGATGTCACTTGGAGAGGTGTGCTTTGCCTGAGAAATACAGCTTCTACAGTATGGGGAATGACTGAGCACAGGGACCCTGGTAGCTATTCCTTCAATTCTCTCCCCAAAGCCACCAGCCCCCGGATCTCCTTAAACATCTCTAGTCCATTCTGCACTCCCTCTGCTGGAGCCCAGGGTAAGTGGCTACAAATGAAATTTTGTGTGTTGGCCCTTTAAGAAGCTCTCTGTGTCTCCAGTGGCCTCTTCCTGGCAGACTGAAACCCTGCTGCTTTTCAAAGCTGGATGTTATCTGGGTTTCTTTCAGGCTCTGTTGCTGTAGGCATGGGGAGCCCTGCTTGGAGTTTAGACCCCACACTTCTCAGATGGAACCCCTTGGCTGCTGAAATATCCCTCTGGAACTTCAGCTGCTGCTCATGGGAGCCCAGCGAGACCTCATGTGCCTTCTCCATGTTCCTTTCCTGTCTCATTTTGGTGAAGTGGTTTCTTCTGTCTGTCCTTAGTTATAAGGCTTCTCTCCAGCTAGTGTTCAGTTGGTTATTCTAAATGATTTCTCTACAATTTATTTGTATTCCCAGATTGGTCCTGGGAAGAGGTTAGTGCAGCTTCCACTTACTCCTCTAGCACCTTGGATCCTTCACATTTCTGTTTTAAAATAACATGTTCAACTATATGTTTGTGTTCTATGCACCTTTCTCTATGTGTATTTATCATTTACAATTTAAACAAAAGAAAAATAAAAGTGGGAAGAAAACTAATCCACCAGTTAGGTAAAGCACCAATGCCTTCCCAAGAACTTTATGAGAAGTAAAGAAGTATGTTCTTAAAGTCAACAGTTGCAAGGACAGCCACTTGATTTGTCAACCTTGTAACTGGTAGGAATGGCTCTTCTGGAAGCCAGGTTGGTTCTAAAAGTCATTACTGGAAGCTCGTTCTAGGTACCTTTCCTTCTGTAATCCCTTCTAAAGATTAATCTCTTTCTATTTATAATATCTAGAGTAGTTTCTCTTAAGAGCACATGAACCCTAACAAATACGGTTCATCAAGAGAAGTTCAAGAAAAAAATCAAAGTAGAATTTTCCATATTAAGTATTAACATAACAAAAATGAAGGGCTAGATCCTGACCATCCAATTAACTTGACACTTATCTGTCATTCCTAACAGATGTCTTATCAAGCATAAAAGCTAAGTCTTTATTTAACACTTTCTGAAGTTGATGTTTGACTTTTATAAAACACAAAAAGGAGTAAGTGAGGAAGAATAAAGTATAGAGGCACGGAGAGAAATTTTAAAAACTGAGGTTTTGTTACCTGGAGTCTCGTATTCATTTCCAAGAAATAAAAATTTTTCTTTGAGTCCACAAGGAATTCTACAGTTCCAGCAGAAGAATAATTTACTGCTTTGGCAAGAGCTACAGCTTGTTCTCCCATTGCACTTCGAGTCACAGAATCCAGAAAAATGCTGCATGTACAGAAAGAGTAGCACATTTTCAACAAAAATCTAATTATTTTTGTATGCATTATACAAAAAATGTTCTTAAAGTTTATTCAGATATGATCACTTATATCAATTTAAAATTTCATATTATATGCTTTACATGTAATATGTACTTGTGTTATTACACACATTTAAATAAATCAACTTCAGATTTTCATTAAATATTTGAACTTTCCAGATTATATTGCAACTTATAAAATATACAACTACTGCTACTCAGTAGTTTTCAATAGGTAAAATTTAAAATACATATTCAGATTCACTTCAAGCTATAACTGAGAGAAAAATAAATTCTTAGAATCTAACATATACAATTGATCCTTGTTATTCATGTTTTCATATTTACAAATTTGCTAAAATTTATTCGTAATCTCAAAATTAATACTCACAGCACTGCTGTGGTCATTCACACACAAGCTCAGAGAAGCAAAAAAACTTGAGACCCCCCAACACGAGTATTCCCAGCTGAGATCAAATAAGGCAACACTCTGCTTTCTTGTTTCAGCTCTCATAGTATAAACAACTGTCCTTTTCACAGTTTGCTTAGTGCCACATTCTCATTTTTGTGGGAGGCTGTTGCAGGGAGCAGGGGATGATTCACTTCTTAAAATGGCCCTTGAGTTGTGCAGAAGTACAATCTGGTGTTCCTAAGCCCAAGAAGACTGTGATGCTGTGATGTGCCTTATGGAGAAAACATGTAGTAAATGAGCTTCCTTCAGGAATGCATTATAGAGCTGGGGGCCAGGACTGTAAGTTCAATGTTAATGACTCAACAATATATACTAAACAAGGTATCTTTCAACAGAAGCACATACAAAACAAAGTTATGTATTAATTAGTTTGTATAAATGTTCTAACTAGAGGCTTGAAGGAACCTAACCCTGTATTTCCCCTAGAAGCAATGCTTCAGTATTAACTGATTCAGTCAGTATAGTGACTTTATGGAACATAACTACCACAAATAACAAGATTTGACTGTACATCTAATAAATCCTCAAATCTTTTGTTTTGCAATACCAAAATCACATTCCATCAGTAAAGTAAAGCTGAAAGTTTTCAATCAACCCTGAAAAAGATATTGAATAATTTCTGCTTTTTGCAGATCTTGTTTCTAATGCAAGTAGGTTCTGAGATACAAACATTGACTACCTAGTGATTAAAATGGTCTCAACTTCACTTGGGATGGTGAACACACACTGCAATATACAGATGACATATTATAGAATTATGTATCTGAATCATATAGAATTTTATGAACCAATGTCACCCCATAAATTTAATTTAAAAAATGGTTAAACTGTTCTCAAATGAGTAAAATTAAGATGAGATTTTTGCCCTGACTGGTGTGGCTCAGTGAGTTAGGCATCATTCCATATCCCAAAATGTCATTAGTTCAATTCCCAATTCAAGCACATGCCTGGGTTGTGGGCCAGGTCCCCAGTTGGGGGCATGTTAGAGGCAACTGATTGCACATCAATATTTCTCTCCCTCTCTTCCTCCCTCCTCTTCTGTCCCCTCTCTCTAAAAATAAATGTATAAAATCTTTTTTAAAAAGATGATATTTTATAAAATTTTTATTATGGAATAGTATAATTTATTTGCATGTATCTGTTTTTTCACATATAATAATAACCACTCTTGTTTTATCTATGCTGCATGTCCACTTTTCTATCAAGCCAACCAATTTATTTTTAGCAAATCCCAAATTAAATGTTATCTCATCCATAAAGGCTTCCATAACTGTTTCTACACGTACATTTTTGTAACAAAATCGTACTTCGAAAATTAATAAAAACTCCTTAATAGCATTTAACATCTATTCAATATTCAAATTTCCCTGATTATCTCATCAATATCTTTTTACAACTAACTTTTTGAATCAGGATCCAAATAATGCCTAGTCACTACATTTGACTGGTTTTTAAATCTTTAAGATTGTCTTAACTTGTAATGCCCTCTTTCCTTTTTTTTTAAACCAAGAACTGGTCATTTTCCTGTCTCATCCTTCACATTGGCTTCAACTACATGCAACCCCACAGTGTCTTTTAACATTTGCATTATATTCCTATTTCTTAAAAATTGCTGGTTAAATCTAGAGCCTTTAATAGAGTCAGGTTGAATTCATGGGACTGAGGCAAGAATAGTTTACGAGTGTGAAGTATACTTCTACCATTTTCCCTTTTGGTGATGTTAGGATTAATTTTTGGATTCAGACTTTATGAAACTTATTTGTCTATTAGAAATAACACTTCTTCACTAACCTAAAAGATACAGGCATAGATGACAATTCAACAATAACTGGCTGATAAAATTAATGCAACTGAAAGAAAGAAACCCAACTAAAGATAAATATGACAGCATTTGAAGAATCTCAAGTACAGCTGAGTAAAACTATTTTTGTCCTGTGTGGTCTTGTCTTTTTCCTTATTATAAACTCTGCTAGTGACACACAGAGCTATAAAAAAACCTCATCACTACACTTAAAGCACAGTGCTAAAATCTCACTGTAGGTACTAAAAACTACATATTCCAATTATGTTAATATTTCACATTACACAAATACGTATCAACTCACTATTAATGATCATTTCTAAGTTTTTTATTTGATTCCTACTGCTTTAAATTTTCCTTTTTTTTCTCTAAATAGATCAGATGTACATTTGAAAAACTTACATTGTGTGTGTGTGTGTGTGTGTGTGTGTGTGTGTGTGTCAGAGAGAGAGAGAGAGAAGGAAGCAGAGAGGGAGAGAGAGAGACAAGAAACAAAAATCGTGATTCAAGATTTCAAGTCTGTGAAAGATTTTTATCCCAGGTAAGACTTGAGTGAGTTTTGAATAAAAAGAGAAAGTTAATTATATTGGAAGTTTACAGAAAACACAAAATTGAAAAAAAAAAGTAGTATCAGACACTTTCTACCAGCATACATTGTCCCCTTCTTCCACATAACTAGAATTTCAGCTGAGCACTGTTATTTCTCAGCATCCCTAACAAAGTGCCAAACTTCGGATCACTGCCAAGCAATCAACACACATATGTTCTAGGAACTTTCCTAAAGACACAATAGAAAGTTCCTTTTGCTTTTTCTCCTTCCTTCCCTCCTTCTTACATGCTGGTCCTGGGCCATCAACTAGGGCCTCACCTCATGTGGGCCCTTCCCCATGTAGGCTATAGTGGATTATTCTTCAAAGCATGGTAGATGTTTTTTAAGTGTGGTATCCCAAGAGACAAGGAAGTAAAAGCTGGCAGTTTCATAAGTCTCGCTTTTATGTAGTCTACTGGTCAAGTAGTCACAGGGCATAGAATGAAGGGGAGGAAACATAGATGCCTCCCCCAATTCTTCAACGAGAGAAGTAGCAAAGGGTTTGGGGATGGTAGTTTTAAACACTACATTATATTGAGCACTGGTGCCTGGACTTCCAAGATGGCATCAGTCGTACCATTGAAAGAGAAGAAACTCATGGATGTCAAAATAGGGCAGTTGCCAAATGATACTGATGTGGGGTTTCACCCTTAAACTCATTCCTGGAGTGTTTCAAAGAAGTTACTACTGGTATTAACAAGAAGTATGTCAACGTGAAGAACAATAGCTTTGCTGGCATTTCTGTGGAGCCAGCAGTTTATGTGCTTTTCAACTCCTGCTGTTCTTATGAGGTACTCAAACATAAATCCTGACACAAGTAACCACTGAAGAGGGCCCAGTGTGGACTCCACATTCCTGCCCATGACCTTTGCCCAGCACCCATGACCTCTGAATCCTTTTAACACCTAGTAAAAAATGGTTGATTAAAAAAGCCCTAAAAATAATAAAACAGTACACCATATCATATTTTAACAACTAATGCAATTAAAGTGAAATATCATTTTTACCACTACTCTGTGATTAACAATTCACTCATATTCACAATTACTTTTTTCAGAAACTATGCATACATTACATGAAAGCACAATGATTAGGCTGATGAAAGTTATAATTGGCTATATTCCTTATAGCCTGATTACTAAAAATAACAATATACACTCAACTGGGGATTTTTAAGAAATAAGAGAAAACCAAAATATCTAAAAATACCAACCTAGCATCAAATTAAAAATGATGTTCAGTGAAAGGAGCTTCAAACACATGAAAGGTAGCTTGGAGAAGTGGCCAAAGTAGTTCTGATAAATTAAGGAATTTCTAAAACCATGACCAGAAACCTTTTCATGGTAGGACAAATTCAGGAAATTCAGGATCAACTTTATGAAACCATCACCAATAGGAAAGTGTAAAAAGCATGCATAGCAGAAATTCCACATGCCCAGAAACATCCACAGGATCTATGTTACCTAGAAGCCTGTGGGCTTCATAGTGGTTATCCACCCAAATTCTGCTCCAATAAAGCCCCAATTTATTTTTCAGGCATTCTCTCATTTTCATGCACTGAAGTACTGAGGAAGATCAAGTAGCAAATTTTTAATTACAAAAATATACATTTTACCATGACTGTTAAAGCAAGTTCGGCCAATAAAATGAAAAAGAAATATATAAAAGCAGACTATTATAAATGTTCATCGGGAGAAACTCTTACCTTGGTGCTTCTTCTATCACTTTCTGATTCCTTCGCTGAATTGAGCACTCTCTTTCATTTAGCCACAAAGCATTCCCATGTTTATCACCTAAAACCTGAAATACAACACCATTTCAAAAATTATATAGCTATGCCCATAGAGTACATTCCCAGTTAACATTTCCCTATATAATACCCTTGGTTTTAATGCTCAAACCTCGCAGAACATATTCATTCCTCTTTTGATTGATGCTAATAGAGAAAAACTTTATATTTACAACCCCAAAGGAATTGTAAACCTCAAAGGATTGAAAGGGATGCTTACTTTTCCTTGAATTCTCTTTATCCTATGTAAAAATTACCCAAAAATAAGTAAATAAAAAACTTCCAAGTGTAGATCAGCAGGGAAACATCTCTGTTGGCTATTTCAACTATTGGAAGACACACTCACCTGTATTTAAAAATATCACCTATGCTATATGCCATACCTAATTAAAATAAACTGATAGAAATATATAATTACTTAATATAATTTAATACTTATTGAGTATTAGTAATATGAAAGGCACTGGCTTGGTTGCTGTGGATAGCAAGTGAATAAAACTAGTCTCTGCCCTCAAGAACTTCAATTTAATCAATTTCATTTAATTTCAATCGACTTAATTATTACATATCAATTCATAGCCATAATGTGTAATATAGCAAAAAAGCATTTCTAACATAAATGAAAACTTCAGCAGACTTGTCTTCTTTTTCTTCTATGTTTCATTTCAAAAAATCCATTTTGTTTTGCTGAAATCACACCCTCACTATCATTTTAATGGTTACATTAAAATCTTATTCTGAGTAGAAAATATGATTTCCTCATCTCTATACAACTAGCTTCTTGTAGAATGCCTGTCATAGTGATCCACATAGACATCTAGTCAACTAAAATGAAACAAGAATCCAGGTCGAGCACTTTTCTTTTAAAAATGCCCTAAAAGGCCCTGGCTGGTGTAGCTCAGTGGATTGAGCATGGGCCTGTGAAGCAAAGGGCCGCTGGTTCGATTCCCAGTCAGGGCACATGCCTGGGTTGCAGGCCAGGTCCCCAGTAGGGGACACATGAGAGGCAACCACCATTGATGTTTCTCTACCACTCTTTCTCCTTCCCTTCCCTCTCTCTAAAAATAAAAATAAAAATAAAATAAATAAGTTCTTCTCTGAAGATTAAAAAAAAAAGTGCCCTAGAAGGACCAAATCTCAGAAGACAAAGTATATTCATGGAATACACTTAGCCTGTCTAGAAATCTCAGGACAACTTCTTTCTGGAGCTGGGATTTTATATCATTCCCTATCCCAATGTTCTGGCGCTTTGACAAAAGCCTACCAGATCCCAAAGGTAGGTTATCAACTTATACACATTCTCTAATTTGTACTTATTCCAACATATTGGAACAATTTACAGTCATCCTAAACAGAAGAAAGGATGTGTTTCCAATAGGAATAATGATATAATTTTAAAGTCATAATAATTAGAAAACATCTTAAAATGTACCAACCTGAATTTCTATATGACGAGGGTTATCAATAAATTTTTCTATTAGTAGTCTATCATCACCAAAACTAGAAGCTGCTTCTTGAGATGAAAATCTAAAACCATTCCTATAAAGGAAAACAGAAGAACAATCAAACAAACAAAATAAAAACAGGCCTAATACAAAAAAAAATATTTATTTTGGCTTACTTATAAACAAAGCAGAGAAAAATTCATTTAATGCACAAATAACTAAGTTAACTTTCATTGAGCTACAACTCTTCCACTTACTTAGCTCTGTGACCTCGAAGGAGTGATTTAACTCCCTTGATCCTAGATTCTATATCTAAACAGTAATATTAATATTTAACTCAGCAACTATCAAAACTGAGATTTTAATAAGCCATACTAATCATATAAAGTTCCGTTTGTTCAACCTTCATATACCTTAATTCCACTAATAAAAAATATAAAAGTACATATGCATTAGACTCAAAAGTCAGAAGATGCACACAAAAATGTAAATGACTTGGCCAACTGCATAGTTGGGGCAGAACTACAGCAAATAGGAGGATCCTCAAGATTTCCTGATATTTTAAATATACTTCTAAATGCAATCACCTCTTACATAACCATACAGATCCTTACAATTTTATCATCTTTAAAATTTTTCAAAATTAATAATTTAAAAAGTATAATTTTTGAAAATAAAAATATGGGTTTAATTATTGCTTTTTATATTTTACTCCCAAACTATAACTTAAATCATTATTATTAAAATATACTTAATATATTCATACACTAAGAAATGAGCTTATTCAGTCAGCCTATTAAATATTCAAGCTTGCTTACCTAAAACTAACTGAGTACGTTATTTTCCATTCATTGTTATATTCAAAATACAAAATTTAATTCCTTCTACATGTAATTAATACTTTCATATTCTTTAGGTTAACTACTTATATTTAACATACAATATTACAATTCTTCCAATCCTTTCAATTACAAACACTCCACCTGAAAATATTAGAAATAGCTATTTTATTTGTTTTGTGTTTGAAAAATTCAACATTGCAAGTAAACACTGATTAGAAAATAAATTTCAAAATTCCTATTTCAAAATTCCTATTTCAAAATTCCTATTTCTGAGTTCTTGGAAAAGTTAACAGGTTTTTCTTAGTCCTCCCTACTTCCTCAACTTAGAAGAATGAAGTTTAGATCTCACATAACTATAACCCTCAAAGAAACTAAAGCACAATGAATCATTGTTTTCAATACCATATAACCAACATGATTCTCACAAAGAAAAACCATATCACTTTACGGTTTGTCTCTGCTGTGATGACTAAAACACTTTCATTTTGCAGTTAAGTGAAGAACATCAAAAGTTAAAACAGCAAAGTCACCCAAATAATTTATCAAATTTGAAAGTATCACTTGAAAGTATCTGAAAGTATATATATTTTGGAGCTCATGGAAAATTGCATTAAGAACATAATTTGTTACATTCAGTTATACATTCATTCAATAAATATTTACTAATCACGAAACATTGTGCCTGGCGCATATTTAGGTGATGGGATATAAAAAAATAAAACAGGAACTGCCTTCCTAGCACCTAAAGTCTAATGGGATATTCCAAAATGTAGACATAAACAATTTGCCATTCATGCCATAACATTTCATTTAACTTTAGATACGGAAAAGAAAGTCAGCTTATTATGGAAAAAATATGAGTCTACTTTCAATACCTTCATGATTATCACTCTAACTATAATAAAATAACAAGAAACATTATTCTTTCAAAAATCTTTCAGATGTTCTAAAAATTTTTAAAGAGGTCATAGATGCTACCCTCCTGAAAAAACTTAGGAAAGATGTTACAAAAAGTAGACAATCCTTGCCCTGGCTGGTGTAGCTCAGTGGATTGAGCGCGGGCCTATGAAGCAGAGGGTTGCTGGTTCGATTCCCAGTCAGGGCATGTGCCTGGGTTGCAGGCCAGGTCCCCAGTAGGGGACACATGAGAGGCAACCACATACTGATGTTTCTCTCCCACCCTTTCTCCTTCCCTTCCCCTCTCTCTAAAAATAAATAAATAAAAATATTTTTTAAAAAAGTAGACAATCCTTAAAATAAAATAATAAAGCAATTAATGGCTACTAAGTTTTCTTCTGAAAATGCTAAAATTTTTGTGGAAGATGCAAAAATAATTTTTTAAGGAAGGTGTATAAAGAGGGAGTAGATAAAATGTAGCAAGACACTAACAATTGGTGACTATAGAAGATAAATAGTTTCTTTCTGGACTGTTCTCTTGAGTGTTGTGTAGTTTTGATTCTTCCAAATTAATAGAGGACATAAAGAATTTTTTTAAATGAAGAACATGTATCATTAAAGCTAATAGTGTCATACTCTTGTTAATCTCAACAAAGTTTCAGAGACAATTTATTTATCAAGTTGAAGAGAGTAATATTTTAGATAGAAAATTATTTGTATGTGTACTTTAATTAGATGTACATATTTTAAATCAATATGCCACGTACTGACCTAGAAAGGGTTAAATAATTTACCAAATAATGCCCAATATATGAATAAATTTAGTGATTTCTAAAAACATGAATTCTAAATTAAAATCCATAGGTCAACAGCACAACAAATCTCATTGCCAAGACACTAAAGGGTAATCCTCACCATAAAAGAATATGTTAAACAGTAGCCCTGGAAAAATGACTGATGAGAAACCTGCGATCCTACAAAGCATAAACAAATGTAAGCGCTAAGGCCTTCAGTAAAATTGCTAATTAGTGCCATACATATGAAAAGGAAAACAAGAAAAAAATTAAAGTTCATAAAATCCACATCTCTTACAAAACCATTAAGTTGTTAAAATTTTTATTACATCATACTTTTCTACCAAGAAGCAGTAACCAATTGTCATGGCCACATTGGCAGCTCTCATTCTGTGTGCTCGTCTAAGAATCTTGCTACTCTCTCATGATGAAAGGAAGTCTAATTCCCCTCCTCTTAAATTTGGGAGGAAATAGTTAAAGAGTTTTCACTTGGGTTTGAAACAACTGCCCTTGGACCACTGGGTACTTATGTAAAAAGTCAAAAGCCACCATATTTTGAGAAAGCCGAAGCCACCCATGGAGAAGTCCATTTGGCACAAAGGAGTTATAACTAAAGCACAACAGATAATTTCAACATCTGAGCTTGGAAAGACAAAAGTCAAATAAAATGGGTTATGTGGTAAAAATGGGACTAAACATGCCTCCTCCCCTTATGCTTGCTTTCACCCACACACAACAGCCAGCCTGACTTTAAACATTTCACATAGTTAACCAAGGCTCTATAAAATAAAGGTAAGTTCCCATCAAAAGGAACAAAGCCAGAGCTCCAGAGAGAGGCTAAGAACTAGACCATTTTTCAATTTTGAAGGTAACAGCCCTCATTCTGGCCTTAACCTCTCAGTCTTTCCCAAAAAATTTTAAGTAAAGCAGTGTTACAGCATATGCATTTAATGCATATAAATCAACACTAAGACCAAAGAGAAAAAAAAGAGCAAAAAATACATAATAAAATAAACAGTGACTGCAAGCAATCCTTGAGTACTCTCAGCTCTATATCAAATCACTCAGCAAATCCTGTAGTGTTTACTTTAAAAATTAATCTCTCATCACCTCTACCATTACACTGATGAAAGCCACCATCACCGTTTTTTGTTTTTTTTTTGCATGGATTATTTCAACAGCCTCCCAACTGGTTTCCCTGATTTCAGAGTTTATGATTCTACTGTCCATTAAGCCTATTTCAAGACAGCAACCAGAGAGATCCTTCTAAAACCTAAGTTGCAAAATCTTGATAACTGGTTAATCTCAATGATAAATATAAGTTCATTATGTTCTTTTACTGTTTTATATATTTAAAATTTTTATAATTATTTATTTTTTATTGAATTTATTGGGGTGATATTGGTTAATAAAATTATATGTAAGTTTCAGGTATAGAACTTCTGCTCAAAATGGAGGTATAGGAGACACACTTTGTCTCTCTCCTCACATAACCTCAAGAGGAATCACAACTAACCCTAAAGCAAAAAAATACCCAGAACTGGGTATAGTCATAAAGTCAAACTATATGGAAGTCCAACAACCAAGGTTTTAAAGAAGCCATATTCATCCAGACAGGGAAGAGGGGTAGAGACGGGCAGTCGGGGCAGAGAGGATGCAGTGTGGCACAGAGAGGCAGTGGTGGCAGAGGTGGAAAGTGTGGTCCCACATGTGTGATGGATAAAAATCAGAAGGGATACCTTGGGAATGAGCAATCCCAGCCCCAGACCACATAACACAGCCCAGGGTTCCAGTGCCAGGAAGAGAAAGCCTCATATCTTCTGGCTGGAAAAACCAGTAGGGGTTAGGGTGGCAGAAGAAACTGCAGGTTACTTAGGAGAGTCCATTAAAAGCTCCAAACAGTCTTCAAAAGTACACAAACCAACCCACTCTGGGAATCAACACCAGGGCAACAGCTAGGAGGATGCCAGTCGCATACAGGGAGTAGATTAAGTGATAGGGAATAGGGCATGTGCTGGACAAGCCCACAGAAGCCAGGCAGCAGCACTGACACCTCTTCCACAGATAGCACCACAAAGTGGTGAAATGGGTTGCCCCACCATGGTAAATATCTGAGACTACCCCAAACAACTTAAGAGGTGTGCTAAGATAGGGAGTCAAAGCAGCTCTATCTAATACACAGAAACAAACACAGAAAGGCTGCCAAATTGAGGAGACAAAGAAATATGGCCCAAATTAAAGAGCAGAACAAAAGCCCAGAATTTAATGAAATAGAGATAGCCAAGCTATCAGGTGCACAGTTCAAAACACTGGTGATCAGGATGCTCAGAGAAATCATTCAGTATAACAATAACATAAGGGAAGATATAAAAGCTACACTAAGTGAACGAAAGAAAAACCCACTAGGAACCAACAGTGTAGGGAATGAGGCCAAGATTCAAACCAATGATTTGAAACATAAGGAAGAAATAAACATTCGGTCAGAACAGCAAGAAAAAAAAAGAATTAAAAAAAAAAAAAACACCCACACGGAGAGTATAGGAACACTCTAGGACATCTCCAAAAGTGCCAACACCCGAATCATACAGATGCCATAGAACAGGAAGAACAAGAAATCAAAAACTTCTTTGAAAAAATAATGAAAGGAAACTTCCCTAATTTGGTGAAGGAAATACACATACAAGTCCAGGAAGCACAGAATCTCAAACAAGTTGAACCCAAAAAGGACCACAACAACACACATCATAATTAAAATGCCAAAGGTTAAAGATAAAGAGAGAATCTTAAAAACAGCAAGAGAAAAACTGGGAGTTACCTACAAAGGAGTTCCCATAAGACTGGCAGCTGATTTCTCAAAAGAAACTTTGCAGGCTAGAAGAGACTGACAAGAAGTATTCAAAGTGATAAAAAGCAAGGACCTACAAACAAGATTACTCTACCCAGCAAAGCTATTATTTAGAATGGAAGGTCAGATAAAGTGCCTCCCAGACAAGGTAAAGCTAAAGAAATACATCATCAACATGTTAAAGGGACTTATGTAAGAAAATAAAGAAGATCAAAACTATGAACATTAAAATGACAACAAATGTACAACTATCTATAACTGAAACTGAAACAACAAAAACAAATACAAAACAAAGCAAACATCTAGAACAGGAACAGAATCATAGATATGGAGATCATTCAGAGGGCTTTAAGCTGGGAGGGAAAAGAGTGAGAATGGGTAAAAAAGTACAGGAAATAAGAAACATAAATGGGAGGTACAAAATAGACAGGGGGATGTAAAGTACAGTATAGAAAATGGAGAAGCCAAAAGAACTTATATGCATGACCCATGGACATGATGCAAGAGGTGAGATTGCTGGAGTGAAGTGGGGTACCAGGCAGAGGGAAGCAAAGGGGTGGGGGGAAACTGGGACAACTGTAATATCATAATCAATAAAATATACTAAAAAATTAAGTTTGGGATTTAAAATTATACAATACATCACCTGTATATTGTAATGTGTGTTTACTACCTGAAGTCAAGTCTCCTTCCATCACTATTGAAATATTTTATCATTTAAAAAACCTAAGTAATATTAGGAATTTGTTGAAGTTTCATGATTGTGACTTCTTTATCCCAAATCCTCCAACGCTCCCAATCATCTCACTAAGAATGCCCTACAAGGTCCTACATAATCTGCATAACAGCCCAAATCCCTTGATTCATCTCTTTCTACTCCTCCCCCCCTCCCTCTACTACCTGGCCACCTTGTTGTTCCTGGATCTCTCAAGACATGTTCCTTCATCAAGGTCTCTGGTGTTGCCTTGATCCTTTTCTCCTTGCTAGGATATGCCTTCTCAGTGGGGACAATTATGACATCTTGTTTAGAATGAGAATTCCCTCTAACCTTCCCCATGTCTCTTCCTTTCTTTCTTGATTTTTCTTATACTCCTTATCACCTTCACAATAGTACATAATTTACTTTGATTTTGTTCATTGTTTATATCTTTCTATCAGTACAGGCTCTCTGAACCCTTTTATGCCATGATCCTTTTGCAGAATCATATAAACTTTCAAAATACAGCTTAAAATGATTTAAAATACATAAAAGAAAATGTACATAATTGCAGAGGAAATAAATTATATTGAAGTATAGGTATCAAAGTATTTTTAAAAACCTATTTTGGATATATGTGGTTCATTGTGCATTAAAAAGCTTCAACAAATTTAACAATCAGTATAACCTAGAGATATCTACAACTGTAATGTGGTAATACTGTATGTGATTTCCTAAATGATGATAAGTTCTTCAGATAATACTATTATGACAGTTTGTTGCCTGTATTGGAGGGAATGCTAAATTGCAGTTAGATGCTAGTGAATGAAATGTGTACTTTTTTCCCCTTACCCAGATACATGAACTGCCCTTGAATTCTATAGGTCTATGAATCCAAAGAACTCCTGATCTAGTATATAAACTGCATGGAGGAACAAATTATTTTGTCTGATTTAGTTCTTGCTGTATTCCTAGAACATTATTAAAACAGTCCCTGTCACACAGTAAGCTCTCAACAAATATTGCCATCTACACAATGAGTTTACTCTTGCTGGGTAAGCTTGGGAGAGGAGAATCTGATGTTATTTCAGTCAATACCTGGTATTAATGACACTCTGAGAGTGAGATTGAGGTTTAAAGACCTGTACTGTGTTTGTCACATATCACTCCACAAGACAAGCCAATTACTTTATGACACTCAACCAAAGAAACAATAGTGTTCTGAGACACTTCTTTCACCATTAAAACTCTGTGTAAGTCTGCAATGTGGTGCTTTCTCATAAGATTTTAAAGGGTAATGTATTAGCTCTAGGAGATTTTTTAGCTTACTTGTTCCCTTTAGAACCTAATTTCTGAATTATGGTTGTAATGGGTGACTTTCATATGAACTATTCCAGTATTCTGTCTTTAAGAGATTTAGGGGCATGGAAAGGAAAGGAAAAGGGAAAGGGAAAGAAAAGGAAAAGCAGAATTAACTGCTTGGGAGACCAAATTACTTCTGGACAGAGATAGGGCAGGAAAGGCAACATTAACAATTATTTAGTCCTGACCAGTGTGGCTCAGTTGGTTTGGCATCATCCTGCAAAGCAAAAGGTCACAGTTCAATTCCCATCAATGCACATGCCTGGGTTGTGGGTTTGGTCCCTGGTTGGGGTGTGTGTGAGAGGCAATTGATCGATGTTTCTCTCTCACATCATATCAGTGTTTTTCTCCCCTCCCCTACCTATAAAAAAATAAATAAACCTTTTTCAAAGCAAACAATAATTATTCAGTGATTTTTAACCCCCTCTCCAAAAAAATGACATAAGTCTCTTTTACTGCCAATCCTGAAAATAAATAAGAACACAAATTTGAAGAGTTCCCTAAAACCTCTCATACTGTGCAGTTTTTTTTAAATTATTTTCTAATCACCATAATATCATCAATGCATTGGGGTTTTTTAAAGTTACTTTTAATTTCTGAAACTACTATTAAAAATGTTCTAAATTTACAACAGAGTACACTGCAAAAACATACAGCAATTTCAAACTGAAAAAGAAATATACTTTACACTATAAAACTATCAATGTAGTTCACTATTTTTAGAGATAAGGAAACAAAAGCAAGTACATACTAAGCAATAAACAAATGAAATTATGACTATAATTTAACTATATGGTTTAAATCTTTGACTGCATTCAGAATTTCAGAGCTAAGGGTTAGTAACTTTTGCCTAGAAAATAGAATCAGCCCTGGCTGGTATGGCTCAGTGGATTGACAACCATCCTACTAACTGAAAGGTCACTTGTTCCATTCCCATCAGGGCACACGCCTGGGTTGCAGACCAGGTTCCCAGGTGGGGGCATGAGAGAGACAACTGGTCAATGTATCTCTCACACATTTATGTTTTCTCCCTCTCTTTCTTCCTCCCTTCCTCCTCTCTAAAAAGTAAAATGATCTTTAAAAAAAATAAAATAGAATCAGAACTATAATTTTTAGAAATACATTGTAAAAACAAAAAGATAATCCTTTGTTAATGTTTTAACAAGTAAACACTTTCCTATAATAGTCAAAATCTTCGTCAACATATACATAAGGGTGTTTCTACATAATTCCAATTTTTTCTCACCTAAAAGAGCAAATATTATTGACTGTAATTATTCCATTGCAATTTTGATGTCTGTTTACTTGTCAGTTTAATAAAAGTCTAGTAACTATAATTTCATCAAAAGTATACTTTGGACAGTGTCTCACCTGGTCTCTTCATCATCCCAAGCAATTCGCATGCCTTTCCCACCACCACCTGCTGAGGCCTTGATCATGACAGGGTAGCCTAACAGCAGGGAAGAATTAGACAAATTTAGACTTTGATCATTTGGATGCATGAACATGACAACTGACCACATGTTCAATAACAAAGAAGACAATAACTAATTCATTTAAAGTTCCTGTCTTTAGAGTCAGGAAAATAACACCAGTATAATGATCTTGTATGTATTTTTAAAATAAGAGTTTATTCATTTAAAAAACAGACTATCAGTAAATATAATACTTTCCCCACTAATAAAATAAAAAGCTAAGAAAACATAAAATATTTGACAATGAATTCCAAAAACGGGAGTAAATACAGTATTAACCAACCAAAGATATATGAAGCAATTTATAACATTAAGGAAACACACATATATACATACACTGTTATGATTTCCCCAACTTCCATTTGCATGCATAACAAACTAAATTCCTTTGTTTCAAAAGTAATGATTTATAGTAATGAAAAATACTCGAGGTATTTTTATCAGAAAAGTCACAATTAACCCTTGCAGGTTTTACCAGAAAGAACTGACATCACCGTTTTTGGAAAAACCAAGCCCTGAGTATTATATTATGGGCTAGAGCACAAGTTCCAGGGCTTGCTGACATCAGTGGAGAAGCTATTGCCCTAATTCCACTCATTAAACAGGGAATGCCTAAACTAATAGGAATTATGAAAATACAACATAAGGCCCAAAGCAAAGGACATTTCCAGGTATAGTTTTATAAGAGAAAATGAATTCATAAAACTGTTTTTATAAGATTTAATATATCACTTAGTTATTACAAAATAAAAATTTTGACAGCATGAGTCATCTGTAACAATTTATCAAGAAAAGCGGTAATGTCTTCTTTAGAGGATTTCTGAAAACCAAGGTGGAGATATTCATTCTGAGACCACTTGTTTATGATTGTTTCTAAAAAAAAGGTCAGTAGTGAACCTTTAAAGGACTCTTCCTGGCCTGTGATACTCTAAGAGCACTGAACTCTTACGATAGGATCCTAGAGGAAAAGGGAAGAGAAAGAGCCAAAGGTCATATACCTTTGACCTCTAAGCCATAAAACAGCACTCCTAACTTCAATTTAGTTAAAAAGGGACTTGCTTACTGTTTCATAATTAATTTAATTTTAAAAATTCTGATGTTGCTTATGTTTATACAGGACAGATTTATGTGGGGAAACATTTTAAAAGCAAGCTCAGAGCAGTGAGAAGAAGAAATACTGACATACTGTTCTTACATTATAATCTAGGGAAAGGGAAAGTACTGAAATAATTCTATCATTGGGAATACAGAAGAGATAAGAATTATAGGAAAGTAAGAGAAAAGAAATTAGGAAAAGCATATTCTACAAAGGGTTATTTATATGAGGCTATGAAGGATGAGCAGGATTTGAACATTTTAGGCAGGAAAAGCAGAAACAAAAACAGAGGCAGGAAAAGCAATTGAGTTCAAGTCCAGATGATCTGTAGGATGACAGAAAAAAGAGAACTGAAAACACAAATTAAGGGCAAAGAATGCTACCTACTTTGCATGCTACAAATCCTGCATGAGAGTGACAAGAATAACATTTCCCTCATTCAATACTGCAGCCTCATAATGAATATCACAAAAAGGAATTAGATTAAAATCAGTAAAGAAAAATTAGTTTGTTTTTGAGCATTGAAGAAAACAATAGTTAAAAATTAGAAACAGGTATGCCTAAAAAAATCTTTCTCACAATTTAAGGTCTTTTTTTAAACGAATGGACTCATATCCACAAAACAATATGTTATCAATTCAGCATCAAAAAAATTTTATGCACATAAATAGGAAACCACAAGATGTATGATATCTATATCCCACATCTCTACTATTTTCAGCTCCCTCTGAGGATGAGAGAATTTGCAGTTAACAGTGGAACCTTGGCTCTCAAACTTAATTTGGTCCAGAAGGCTGTTCCAGAATTGAGTTGTTCAAAAACTGAATCTCCTTTGTCACCTGAGAGATGAGGCATATGACTGATCACACAGGTATCAATATGAAAGCACTGTTAGGTCAAGAACTAAAGTTTTATTCAACAACTGAAACATTTTTTCCATGAATAACATGGTTGAGAACCAAATTGTTCGAGATGGGAGATGTTCAAGAACCAAGATTTGAATTTTAATTCCAGCATTAATCTCATCTTATTCATTTATTATGGAACTTAGACTATATAGTGATTTGTGAGATTCAAAAGAAGAATAGGAAATTGTTCTTGGTCACAAGAAATTTAGAAGGGGAAATAAAACACATAAAATTACTGTACGTTCACAGAAGGTGAGAAATTCTTAAGCAACAGAGCAATATATAACAAAGAAATTACAATACAGTCCCCCCAAAAGAGGCAATGCAGCATTAGACTGAATACATATAACCCAACAAAATCCGCTGATGGAAATCTAACAAGCCAAATATAAATCAATTGGGAAAGAGGAAAAGAACAGGGAATATTTAGTGACTTTACAGTCACTAACTCAATCTAGTTTTTGAGCTGTAATTGAAAATAATATTGATGGAGTTCTAGCCAAGGTGGAGGTATAGATAGATATACTTCACTTCCATGCACAATCAAAAGAAGGATAACAATCAATTTAAAAACAAAACAGATCCAAAACTGCCAGAAAATCAAACTATACAGAAGTTGGACAACCAAGGAGTTAAAAAAGAAACATTCATTCAGACTGGTAGGAAGGGTGGAGACAGGCAGCCAGAGTAGAGAAAACCCAACAATGCAGCAGCTGGTGGGCAGGAGGAAGCAAGGTGGCGGCTGGTGGACCAAGTAGTTCCCCATTCATGTGTAGATGACCTGGGATGAACAACTGAGGAACAACACAAACCACACAAACCAGGGTTCCAGCACAGGGAAATAAAACCTCAAAACCTCTGGCAGTAAAAACCTGTGGGGTTTGTGGCAGCGTGAATATTCCAAGTCTCACAAGAATACATATTGTAGAGCCCCCCATGGGATCCTAGAATGTACACAAGCTTATCCACCTGGGAATCAACACCTAAAAGGGCATAGTACACTTGTAGAAAGCAAGGGAAGTCATCAAAAGTGAGTGATGAGCAAGTTAGCAAGTGGCATTGTTCACTCTCTGAACACTCCTCCACAGAAAGCGCCATAATGCAACAAATAGGGTTGCCCCTCACTGGCAAAGCCCTAAGGCTCCACCCATTACATGTAACAGATGCACCGAGGTAAAGAAATATGGCCCAAATGAAAGAATAGATCAAAAGGCCAGAAAAACTACTAAGCAACAAGGGGATAGCCAGCCTATCAGATGCAGAGTTCAACACTCAGGTAATCAGGATTCTCACAGAAATGACTGAGTTTGGTTAAAAAATGAAGAAAGAAATGAAGGCTATACAAAGTAAAATAAAGGAAAATATTCAAGGAACAAACAGTGAAGGGAAGGAACTAGGATGCAAATCAACAATTTAGAACAAAAGGAAGAAATAAATATCCAACCAAAACAGAATGAAGAAAAAAGAATTAAAAAAAAAAAAATGAGGATGGCTGAGGAATCTCTGAGACAACTTTAAAGGCTCCAACATCTAATTCATAGGAGTGCCAGAAGGAGAAGAGGAAGAACAAGAAACTGAAAATTTATTTGAAAAAATAATGAAGGAGAATTTCTCCAATCTGGAAAAGAAAATAGATTTCCAGGAAGTCCAGGAAGCTGAGGAAGTCCAAAAGTAGTTGGACCCAAGGAAGTACACACCAAGACACATCATAATTAAGTTACTGAAGATTAAAGATAAGAGAATCTTAAAAGCACCGAGAGAAAAGGAGACAGTTACCTACAAAGGAGTTCCCATAAAACTATCAGCTGATTTCTCAAAAGAAACCTTACAGGCATAAAGGAGCTGGAAAGAACTATTCCAAGTCATTAAAGACAAGGAGCTACACCCAAAATTACTCTACCCAGCAAAGCTACCACTTAGAATGGAAGGGCAGACAAAGTGCTTCCCAAACAAAGTCAAGTTAAAGGAGTTCATCATCACCAATACTTATTATATGAAATGTTAAAGGGACTTATCTAAGAAATAGAAGAAGATTGAAAACCATGAAGAGTAAAATGACAATAAACTCACAACTATCAACAACTGAAACTAAAAACAAACCCTGAAACTAAGCAAACAACTAGAACAGGAAGAGAATCACAGAAATGGAAATCACACAGAGGGTTATCAGTAGGGTGGGGGAGGGGGAGAAAAGGGGGGAAGGTACAGTGAATAAGAAGCATAATTGGTAGACATAAAATAGACAGGGGGATGTTAAGAATAATACAGGAAATAGAGAAGCCAAAGAACTTATATGTACAACACATGGACATAACTAAGAAGGGTAGGGAAAATGCTGGAGGGTGCAGATATGGTGTGGATACAGGGTAGAGGTGGGGGGATAGAGGGGAGAAAAAAATTGGGGCAACTGTAATAGCATAATCAATAAAGTATATATTTTTAAAAGAGAATATGTAAAAAATTACATATACTACAAATACCTAAGTATGAAAAAGTATTTAAAGGAAAAAATAATCATGGTGAGAAATAGAAAGTATTTTAAAAGTTAAAATAAAAATTCTAGGTATAAAAATAAAATTACTGAAAGGAAAAAATTCAACAATGTATAAAAAGAATTATATACACTATGATCAAGTTGGATACATTTCAGTTATGAAAGCTATTCAACATTCAAAAATTAATTAATGCAATCCATCGCTAAAGAAGAAAAGAAGAAAAACCATATAAGCAGAGGCAGAAAAAGCATTTGACAAAATCCAGTAACCAATGAGTTCAGAAAACTAGGAATAGATGAAAATGTCTAGACTTCATAGAGAACATCTACAAAAATCCTAAAGCTAACCTCACACTTAATAGTGAGAATTTAGATGTTTTCCTTTTAAGATCAAGAACAAGGTAAGGATGCTCTCTCTTACCACTCTTTTTCAACATGCTACTACAGGTCCTAGCTGAAGCATTAATACAAGAGAAGGTAAAGAAACAGGGAAGAAAAAATGAAGCTGTTCATTAGCAGATAATATGATTGTCTATGAAAAAAAAATCTCAAAGAATCAACAACCACCACCAAAAACAAAACTTCTAGAACTAAAATGTGATTATAGCAAGGTTGCAGGATATAAAAGTTGACTGCATTCCTATATACCAGCAATGAAAACTTGGAATTTGAAACTAAAAACACAACATCATTTATATCAGCATCAAAAATATAGAATACTTAGGCATAAATCAAACAAACAGTATCTATATGAGGAAAACTATGAAACTCTAATGAATTAAGTTAAGGAAGATCCAAATAAATGTAAAATAATCCAGTGCATGGAAAAGATTCAATATTGTTAAGATATCAATTCCTCCCAACTAGATTAATAGATCAATGCAATCCCAATAAAAAACCCAGCAAGTTACTTGTGGATAATGACAAACTGATTTTAACATCACAGAGAAAAGCAAAAGAACGAGAACAGCCAATGCAGTATGAAATGAGAATAACAAATTCAAAATAGTTATTATAAAACTATAGTAGTCAAGCCTGTGTGGTATTGGTAAAAGAACAAATAAATTAATCAGTGGCAAAGACTAGAGAGTCCAGAAATAGACCCATACAAATATATTCAACTGATCTTTGACAAAGGAGCAATTCAATGAAGAAAGTCTCTTCAAAAAATGGTGCTAGAACTACTAGACACCCATATGCAAAAAAAGAAGAGAGAAAGATAAAGTCAAGACTGTAGAAACTGTCCTTACACCATTCACAAAAGTTAACTCAAAGTGGATCATATACCTAAATATAGAATACAAAACAATAGACTTTCTAGAACATGAATGGAAGAAAATTTAGGTGAACTTGGGTTTGGCAATGAACTTTTACATACAGTACCGAAAATATAAACCATGGAAGAAAAATACTGATAAATTGGACATTATTAAAATTAAACACTTCTGCTCTACAAAATAAATATAAAGAAACACTCCTAAAAAATGTGGACACAAGTCACAGACTAGGAGAAAATATTTGCAAAACACATATCTGGTAAAGAACTTGTATTTAAAATATACCAAGCTCTTAAAACTCAGTAAGAAAACAACAACTCAATTTAAAAATGGGTAAAAGATTTGAACAGACACCTTAATAAATAAGATACTAGATGGCAAATGAGCATATAAAAAACTGCTCAAAGTGATATACCATCAGAGAAATGTAAATTACAAAAAGATATTACTATACACCTTATGAGAATGGCTAGTATTTAAAACATTGACAATGTCAAATGCTATTCACTGCTGGTAGGAATACAAAATGACCTTACTAAAAGCTAAATATAGTTTTACCATATGACCCAGCAGTCATACTACTAGGTATTTATAAAATTGAATTAAAAATTTATTCACACAGAATCCTGTCAAAAAAATATTGACTGCATCTTCATTTATAATCACCAAAAACTAGAAACAGCCCTAGCTGGTATGGCTCAGTTGATTGAGTGCCAGCCTGTGAACCCAAGGGTTTCCAGTTCAATTCCCAGTCAAGGCACATGCCTGGATTGTGGGCCAGTTCCCCAGTAGGGGGGATGCAAAAGGCAAACACACACTGATGTTTTTCTCCCTTTTTTCTCCCTCCCTTCCCCTCTGTCTACAAATAAATAAATAAATGAAATGTTTTTGTTGTTGTTGTTTTAAATGCTTTATTTTATTTTATTTATTTATCTTTAGAGGGGAAGGGAAGGAGAGAGGGAGAGAAATATCAATTTATGGTTGCCTCTCATGTGTTCCCTGTTGGGACCTGGCCCGCAACCCAGGTATGTGCCCTGACTGGGAATCGAACCGCAATTGTTTGGTTCGCAGGCCCACGCTCAATCCACTGAGCTACACCAACCAGGGCATGAAATCTTTTTTTTTAATGCTAGAAACCACCAAGATATCACTCAAGAAGTGAATGGATAGACAAACTGTTGTATATCCATACAGTGGGATGTTACTCATCTAAAAAGAAATGAGTTATCATGCTGTGAAAATACATGGAGAAACGGTTGAATGTATATTTCTAGATGACAGAAGTCAGCCTGAAAAACCACTGACTATAAGAGTCCAACTATATAGCATTCTGGAAAAGGCAACAGTATAGATCTAGTAAAGGAGCAGTGTGTGCCAAGGGTTATGCGGAGTAATGGGAGATTGAATAGGAGAAGCCCAAGGAAAACTATTTTGGATGAAATTGTAATGGTGGATACATGTCATTATGTAGCTTTCAAAACTCATAACTATACCACACAAAGAGTGAATCTTAATGTAAACTATGGACTATATTTAATAATAATATATCAATGTTGGTTCATTAATCTTATCAAATGCACCACACTAAGGCAAGATGTTAATAATTGGAAACACTTTGTGGAGGACTAGGGTTGGCAGTGTATATGGAACTCCATGTACTATCTGTTCAATTAGTCTATAAATCTAAAACTGTGCTTAAAAAAAAGTAAAGTTGGGACTTCCGGCCAAGATGGAGGCGTAGGTGGAAACACTGTACCTCCTCTCACAACCAAGATTAAGGACAACAAATATTTATAAACAATAACACAACCAGAACACAGAAAATTGAAATACGGAAGTCGACAACCATTCAACCTGACCGGTAAGAGGGGCAGAGTCAGCAGCCGGCAGAGGGGGAAAGCGGCAGGAAAATGTGGTGGCTGCCAGGCTCGGGAGTGCCGGGCAGCGTAGGTGGCGTGGAGCTTGCACACCCCAGACGCGGGGAGGAGACGGGAGGAGACGAGCAGAGCACGCAAGGCACCCAGCGCAGTTGGCCACCGTGGACACACATTCGCGTGCAGATAAACTAGGCCAAAGTGGGCAGTGAGACGGACCGCACAGCCCAGGGCCCCAGCAACGGGAAATAAAGCCTAAAAACACCGATTGAAAAGGTGCTGGGAGAGGATCACAGCCTCACAGGAGAGGTCGCTGGGGAGACCCGCAAAGTCCCAGAGTGTGCATAGGCCCTCCCACCTGGGAATCAGCACCAGAGGGCCCCAGTTTGCTTGTGGGAGGCAGCAGAGGGGACGCAAACTCGAGAGAGCACGGAACGGGCGCCATTGTTCCCTCTCTGACCCCGCCCCCACAGACAGCGTCACAACTTGGTGACTAGGTTGCCCCGCCCTGGTGAACACTTACGGCTCCACCCCTCATATGCAACAGGCACCACCTGACCAAAAATGACTCACACAGAAGAAAAACTCAGAGTCCCAGAGCCAATACTTTTAA
>PVKM010016892.1:0-15751 GCA_004027735.1 Carollia perspicillata
GAGTCTGGACCACCATCCATGACCTCCCGTGTCGTGAAATCTGCCGTCCTCCCCACCTCTGTAAGGCGCATTGGCACACTACACATCACTAGCCCTAATGGTGTTGACTACATGTTTTCCTAAGCACTTGATTAACTCACACAAGCCCTAGAACAACGTTATGAAGTAAATACCATGATGATTCCCATTTTACAGAGGAGAAAACTGAGGTACAAAGACCCAAACTCCCATATACCCTAACTCCCCTGGACCAGGTATTGCTTACATACATGCCCCTTGCCTGCCCCCCCCAACTTCACACGCATTTGTGTCACAGCAAACTCCACACTTGTTCGCAGGTCTGCCTGCCCCACCAGTCTCTGAGCTTATCAAGAGCCAAGGCTGGGTCTGAATGATCAATCATCTCACTACGCTCAGTGCCAAGTACACAGTAGGTGCTCAAGAGTAAGTTCTTGAAAGTAAGGCACCAGGGTATCTGCACAGGTCTCGGGGCAGGGCCCCTGCCCTCCGTTTGAACCCCCAGCTCCATCCTGCCTCCTGTGGGCCAGTGAAGGTTGGGTAGTTAACTGCCTGGCCTGGATAAGCTCCCATGCCCAAGAGGCCGGGATGGGTGGTGGGCGGCGAAGGCCCGTGCACTCGTGTCCCAGGTGGGCTGGTCAGGGCTATGCTAGGGTGGAAACAGGTAGGAGAAGTGAGTCCACCTACGGGGAGTGGAAGGGACGTGGAAGCGAGTTCTCAGCACCCACACCACAATCAGTCACTATACATACTAGAGGCACAGGGAGCTGCTCCCAGAGAGGCGAACAGAGCAGGAGGTCCGGAAGGCTCCCTGAAGGAAGGCTGCCACGGCGGAGGGCAGGGCCCAGGTAAGGGAGCGGCGTTCGGGGGTGAGGAAGTGGCACACCAAGCACCTCAGCTCCACTGAAACAAGAAAAAGACCCCAGAGCCAGAGTCTGGAGGGCCAGGCGAGGAAACTGGAAAGCGCGGGAGGCGAAGAGACCCCTGCCTTCCCCCAGGGAGCGGGGTCTCCCACTGCAGGTCTTAACCTACAGTGTCTGTGGAATCAATTTGCTGAGTCTTGGCAAGCACTGCTTTATGAACTAGATAGAATACAATAAAAAAAAGAGAGAGAATCACATATGGTAACAGTAAGCATTATTTTGTGAAACTTGTTTCAGATGTGTGTGTACGCCTGCACGGGCAGGCGTCCTCGGCCCCCCTATAAAAAGTATTTCTTCTTATGGGTCATGATGAAAGACTCTCAGAAAAACTTCATTCTCCGTGCACTGCTTCCCAAACCTGGCTGCACCACAAAAATGCACCTGGAAAGCCATTAAAACACATCTCCAGGCCCTAGACTTCCTGAGTCAAGCAAGGGTAGGTCTGGCTATCCAATTCTCTTATCTCGCTGGTTTATCCTGAGGAGTCCCTCAGTGCTCTGCTGTTTAGGGGTAGCTGCTCCCAAAACACGGGAGTGAGACCGGCTAACTAATTTGCGGAGCACAGCGCAAAACACAAACGCAGGACCTCGCATTTAAAAAGCTGGGGAAAGCTCGTCCTGAAACTGCCGAGCTACAGGGCTTTCCCCCGTGCTTCCTCGGCCTCTCCTGACTGTTATGTGCGTGCCGTTTCACGTGCACTCCCTCAGGCACAGGGACACTGGTGGGGCACTCGCACCCCTCCCTGCAACTCCAGGGTGTGTGAGCACCCTGGTGCGCAGCCCTTCCCACCAGCCATGGTATGGAAACTCGGTGCACCACCAGCAGCGAGCTCCGAGGCA
Organism: Carollia perspicillata; assembly: GCA_004027735.1. Taxonomy (NCBI): domain Eukaryota; kingdom Metazoa; phylum Chordata; class Mammalia; order Chiroptera; family Phyllostomidae; genus Carollia; species Carollia perspicillata. Next base: position 1,781 of record PVKM010016892.1, read on the forward strand.
GGGAGTCAGGCTAGGCCCTTCCTAAGGGCCCACCAACCTACAACAGACAGGCAACCCTCAAGAGTACTGCCATCTCTGCCTCAAGACACACTAGAAGCCAGGGTGACGAGAGGATCTCCTTTGCCAGGTCACCCCAGGGAACACTCTGTGGCACTGCCGGACCAGGGCAGAGACCGCAGCCACCATGCCCTGCTCCAGGATGTCACGGGGTGCATGCACCCAATCCAACCCTCCCTGAGGCCACACCCAGGAGCTAGCCAGAGGCAGAGAGGGCAGTGGTCGTAGGGCAGCGGTAGAGAGGGGGAGGCCCAGTGGACCTGGGTGCCCGAGGGTGGGGAGCAAACGGCTGAGAACCCTCCCCAGTGAAGGGGTAGGAAGCGGTGATAGAGGCACGGAGAAGTGGGACACGGCACAGGCTGAGGATCAAGTCCCCAAGTTGCTCCACTGTCCCCTCAGACCTCACTCACAGAGCACACACTTAAAGATAAGAGGACTGAGAATTTCAAAACAGCGAGCACAAAGCATTAAATCCCAAGTGTGGGGCCCTGTTTAATGTTAGGCCCTGGTCCCCTGGCTGGCCCACTGGGTGCTGCCTGGGGGGACCCGGAGGGAGGAGGAAGGCAGTGGGGCAAGGATGGAGAAGCCAGGGCAGGGAGAAGAGGGGAGGGACATCACATCAGGGGTCAGGCCCTTTCCAAAACTGACGTGCCAGTGAGTTTCTAAATGGAAATCAGTCGCAAGTTCTGAATTCCATGCCAACACTTCTTAGAATCACCTGAAAACGGGAAAAAATCCTGAACATCAGGCCAGAAGACAGCTGTATTCTGAAAAGAACAGGAAGAAAGCTCCCATGGACAGACCTGGAGGCCGCCCCCTGGTGCGCCTTGTCTTTTCTGAAAGGGGTCTGTACGTCCAGGGCCAGGGCCAGGGCCAGGACCAGGACCAGCCACAGCAACCACAAAGGGACCTGTGCTAGGACCCACGTCCACTCCACATTCATGGCCCCGATGGGTCTTTGGTGGATGTGATTTGCTTCGCTCAACACAACGATGAAGCCCAACTCTATTCCGAGCCCTGGGCTGGGCCCCAAACAGGCGGGTGAGTGACGTGCCCCTTGGCACTCCGTCTGCTGGGGCATAAAGCGCAGCTGAGGTAGCGAAGACACGAGAAGAGAACATCTGGATGCAGACAGCTTCACTCAGTCACTGTGATGCAGCCTTTATGACTGGGGACATGTGGGAATAGGTCACCCAAGTGGCAAGGACTTGGAGCACACACGTCCTCCCACCGTTGGTGCAGAACGCGTGTAGGTATCCAGGGGCCTGGGACTCCCTTCCCAAAGAGCTGAGCCCAAGGTATGGCCAAGGGGCCGCTGCTAAGGCGAGGGGAGGAGCCGGGACTGGGGCTAGAGCGCCCACAGTGTGTGCACACCAGGGCCAGGTAGGACAAGAAGGAAGAGGGAAGGCTGACTCGCCCTGAGCCACTGAGGCCAGCACAAAACTCAAGGAAGCCAGGAGTGCTAAACGTGAACCTAGCCCCCAGGGTCATTAGGAGGGTGCATGCGTCAAGGTCAATGACAGAATAAATTTTACCATTTGTAAGCTTGATTTATAACTTCTAAATATTTAGACATACGGTGTGTGGGCCCTTATCTGTATCCTAGTCCCGGGCCCCACAAATGTTAGGAGTGGCCCAGGCCTGCAGGTGGTATAGGCCAGGGAAGTTTACGCTCACCCCCACAAGGCCACTTTGACGCAGCACCGTGAAACGACTTCAAAATGTACCTCTAGGAAACACCGCCGATGCGAATGTAAAATGACAGAACCGCTCGGGTGGGTGATGGGATACTAACAGGATCACGTAGGCATGTACCTTTCCACGCAGAAAACCCACTTCAAAAAATGTATACTAAAGATTTATTTGCAAAAATATGAAATTAATAATGCACAACAACGTATAACGTGGCATTATATGTGACAAGAGGTTAGATTAGAACACGCCAGTGTCTGTGTGGGGCGAGCTGTAGAGACTGCAGCCACTCAGGGCCCAGAGAACGCAGAGCTGGCGGAACGCGGGCAGGAGCCAGGAGCAGGTCTGCGCGTGCGAGGAGCTGACGGTTGTGTGGTGCCAGGAGTGTGTTTAACACCAGCGACTGTGCACCGAAGATGACTGAGGTGGAACATTTTGTTACATGTCTTTTAACCACAATTTTTTCAATTGAGATTAAAAACATGAATGCAGAAGGCATCTGTGCCCTGATGTGGAGCAGTCTCCGTAGCACAGAGTAAAGCAAAAAACTCCAAGCACGGGATGGGACAGCCAGTGTGCCACCTCCGTGTGAGAAAAGGAGGAGACGGATGCACACATGCTTAGATCTGCGAGAAGCAGCAGTCTGAACACGGCTGCCCACGAACAGGGGATAACGGTAAAGTTACGTGTACCGTATTCCAGAAATGAAATGAAAACGAAAGGTCAGGATCAGACTAGTGCGGCTCTTCGGCCCTCACGGAATGATGTTGAAGACACAGGCCGTCCACACGTCCCGTCCCAAGCAGGAGCGATGACCAGGCATTGTGGGATTCCTGGGAAGCTTTTTTTTTTCTTAAGGTTTGGATTTTCTTCTTTCACTTTTTAAAAAAGATTTTATTTATTTATTTTTTAGAGGGAAGGGAGGGAGAAAGAGAAGGAGAGAAATATCAATGTGTGGCTGTCTCTCGCATGTTCCCCACTGGGAACCTGGCCCACAACCCAGGCATGTGCCCCGACTGGGAATCGAACCTGGCTTCACTGGCCAGCGCTCAACCCACTGAGCCACACCAGCAAGGCAGAGGGAAAAGGGTGGAGGCCTTTGGTCTCTCTTCCTCTTCACATTAAGACACTAATCCCATCATGAGGCCCCACCCTCCTCACCTCATCTAAGCCTAGTCACCTTCCGAAGGCCCCACCTCCAAATGCCATTGCACTGGGGGTAAGGCTTCAATATACGAATTTTGAGGAAGCACGGTATTCACTTCATGACCCGATGTGATATGATGTGATGTGATATGATGTGATGTGATGTGATGTGATATGATGTGATGTGATATGATGTGATGTGATATGTGATGTGATGTGATGTGATGTGATGTGATGTGATATGATGTGATGTGATATGATGGGATGGGATGGGATGGGATGGGATGGAATATGATGTGATGTGATGTGATATGATGGGATGTGATATGATGGGATGTGATATGATGTGATGTGATATGATGGGATATGATGGGATATGATGGGATGTGATTTAAGTTGGACCTATTATGAAGCATCCTTGCTCCCCCCCAAAAGTGTTATTAAATTTAATCAAACCTTTACATCTAATCTTCTATGTAGAGGAGATACAAGGAGCAGAATATCAAATTAAATGCACCACTTTGAAACAACAAGCCAAACCTAGAACACGGACGTTTCTTCCAGACACTGGCCTCTTCTGCCAGCACGTCGGCATCCTGGGGGCGGCGTCCTGTTCAGGAGCGCGGACGCCCCTGCGTGAAAGGAGACTAAAGAGACACGACCACAAGTGGACTCGACTTAGATCCAGATTGGAACCAACTAACAGCAATGAGATTCTTTTGGACAATTGAAGAAGGACAAGTGCAAATTGGATTTTAGGTCAATAATAAGGAACAAAAAGTAACAGTGGCAGGCGCTCAGGTATAGGTGACCATTACCAGTGAAGTGAACACGGAGTCTGGGATTTGCTTTAAAACACGACACACACACAGAAGGAGAATTTGGGGGTGGGGTGAAATAAGGGGGGCAAAAATAGTGGCTGGCAAATCCCAGTGAGGGCTCTTGAGAAATCTTGAGAAATCATCTCACTCTCTACTTGTGTGCAGACTTTAAAATATCCACTGAAAAAAAATAAATGCAATATATATTTAAATGTCCCCAAATCAAAATGTTTGGCTTCAGAGAGAGCAATGGTTCCCTCTGATTTTGCGTCTCAGCGGACATCAGACTGTGTCTGGACACAGTTGTGGTTGTCGCAGCTGGGAGGCGGGGCGAGCTCCTGGCAGTAAGTGGGCAGAGGCCAGGGCTGCGGCTGAGCATCCTGCAGTGCACAGGACGACCCCACAGCAGACCACTCGGACCACATATCAAGGTCCTTATGCTTGGGATACCTCAAGATAAAGGTAAGCAGAGTGTTCTGGGTGCCCATGGAGGGCATCTAGCTCAGCGGGGAAAGGCATTCCAAGCAAATGAAACATTATATGCAACAAAACAGAGGCATGAGAAAAATAATTAATGCAGCGTAGCTGGTGCAGTGTAGACAGAGGATGGGCTTCTGAAAGACAGTGATACTGGACAGGGTGGATTTTATCATGAAGGGCAGAGCTGCAAATACATCGCACCTGCCTGCACTTTCCTGTCCCACACTCATGGTGACATCGCTGGATTGTCCTGGCCGTCTTGCCCGCTGAGCCCACAGTCCACCTCAGAATCCTTCTTAACACACTGACCTGGGCAGCTCCTATCAATCAGTGAGAGTTGACCTAAGAGTTAAAACCAGTCTGCCAAGCTGATGTAGGAGATGGCGGACCACCAAAGGGTTTTAACCAGGGGAAAGGCCTCTAAGGCAGCTGAGAAAGGTCCGTGCATTGGGCAGATCTGCATTCGGCAAACCCAGCATCTGTGCACCCCTTTCTGCTCTCCACGCCTTGTACACATGCCCTCCCGGCAAGCCTCACTCCCGAACCCAGGTTTCCATGGAGGACTCATCAGGAAATGGGCCCAGGGAGATCAAGGAATACATGCAAGTTCACATTATTAATTAGGAGCAGAGTCCGAAGCCCCGGCAGTGAGGGCAGCAGCGGCCCTCAGACCCACAGAGAGGCCCCCCTTTGGGTCCTGCATTGAGAGGACCCTGCTCTGTCCTCTTCTTGCTGTGTCCCTCCCATGAAATGATGAGTCTGTGAGGCCAAGAGGAAGTACCTACCCAATCCCCTGCCTCTTCCTAGACCCAGCTCTGAGGGCTCAGGTTCCCCACCCAAATGTCCTCAACTCCAAATTCAAGGCCATGTCTCCCAAGCCATCCTTCTGAGGCTAAGGGGTGTGAACTGAACTTGGACATGCAGGCTAAGGGGTCTGTAAGGCTGTGCATAACCCTCACAGTGTGAGAGGCATCCAGGGTAAAAGATGGGCCAGGGCCAGCCCTCTCCCTCGGCATCTTCCAGAGCAGAATTCTAAGGCATCAAGAGCTCCTCACGTGAACCTGGCTTCCCAAGTCGTCGTGAAGGCGTGCTCATCGAGGCTGGCAACAGAACCTGCTTAACCTACTTAGTTAGCCATCATTAGATATTTAGCCCAACAGTAAGTGACTCCCTTTGTCGTTGGGCCCCAGGCCCTGTACAGGAAGGAGTAAGTGGTTTATGGAATGAGTGCCATTCTTCAGGGGAGAAGCAAAAAGCCGCCCTGTCCTTTGTCCCCTGGCTCACGAACCCGCTCTCCAGGCACACTCACTCCCACCTCTGCTGAAGTCCGGCAGGTCCCACAGCTCTTCTGACTCCCCTGAGGAGAGTACTCTCTAAGAATGAATACTAAAACTTTATCTTTCATCTAAGTAAAACCTCTCCCTCCTCCACCTGGGAGGTGTGCACCGTGGATGGGGTCAGGCCCGTCTCTGGTCTTACGCCTCATGCCCTGAGCCCCAATCACCTGCTGCTGTTCTGGCCCCTTTCAGGCTGGGTATAGAGATGAACAGGAGACAACAGATGAGACTCTTAAATAAATATCTGTGGGAGGGAGTGAGGGAAGAGGGTGAGATTTGCATGCTTTAAAGAGTGTTCCAGCCCTGGCTGGTGTAGCTCAGTGGATTGAGCACAGGCCTGCGAGCCAGACAATCGTGGTTCGATTCCCGGTCGGGGCACATGCCTGGGTTATGGGCCAGTTCCCAGCAGGGGATGCACGAGAGGCAACCATACATTGGTATTTCTCTCCCTCTCTCCTTCCCTTCCCCTCTAAAAATAAATAAATAAAATCTTAAAAAAAAAAAGAGTGTCCCAAATGTATGCTCTTTACTGGTTGGAATGGAAGAACTGGGGCACTGGGCGGGGGTGGGGGTGGTAGCAGGGGGCTCAGTCCGTAGTGCAGCCTTGCAGTCAGTCAATGTTGCGTTTCCCTTTGGCTTTTATTTGGCATCTGAATGACTCTGAGAGATTCTACTGGAAACAGCCCTCCGAGGAATTGGGGTCTTTTTCTTTTTGCCAAAATGGCTTAAACAAAAGGCTTCTGATGGAGGTGACCAGAGCAGAGCGCTCCTGAGTAAGGCAAGATGCCCCCAACACATGTCAGATGGGATGCCTGGCCCAGGAGGGTGGGCACAGACAAACACAGACACACACGCCCGTGCGTGAACAGATGAGAGCCGTGTCCAAAAATCAGGTACCGACAGGAGCAATAACGTGAAATAAAGGAACACTGTCAAAAACAGTTTTGTTGCTTTGCCTGTCAGCTGAGACCAAGCCACTATAAACAAACATATGAAGCCAAAGCTGGGAAGTGCACCATTCCGAACACCATCCCCACGCCCTCTGCTTCTGAGGCTCTTGAATTTCAAGGACACGGGCCACCTGTGACTGATGAGACAGAAAAATGGGCTACCAGGCCAGCTGAAGCCTGCAATGCCCACATGGAGCTTTGCGTGGAAGGGCTCAGTTACACTCTGGAGCATCAATCTCCAGATCTGGAAGCTGCCCCAGGCCTCCGTAACACCTCCTAGTATTCTGTTTGGGAACCTGTTTTCCACAAATTCATCCAGATCCTCCCTGAACGTGATTACTCACTCACTCTCTTCATGGACTTAACCTTCAGCTCTTCTCAGAGTGCATATTCCAGGCTGCAGGAACTGTTTCTTCCTTCCACACTATTTAACTACAAATGCAATGCATGAATATACACTCCTATGCAAACAAGATGCAGATGGAGGGAAAAAAAATCAAACTTCTCTTTTACTCTCTCCCCTCTTTTACTCCCTCCCTTCTCTCCACCTCAGCCCCAGGTCTCTCCATATAGGTAACCATGGAAAATGGTTTCTTACAAACTTTTTTCCCAGGCACTTATATACCTAGACAAAGATCAGAATTTTTTTTTCATAAATGAGATCATGCTATACATATCATTCTGCAACATGAAAAGCTTACTTTTCAGACTATTCTCACATGGAATTGTGCCGGGGCCACACTACCGTGGGTGTTTGGAGAGTAGAACCTTTGGGTAAGTATTTCCAAACAGAATGGGGGAAACAAAAGTGCATGCAAAGCTTTCCAGAAGCATTTTTATAAGCTTTTTCTGAGTCTCGCCTTCTTATTCAGCCACTAAGTGTATGTTCTTCGCAGCACAAAATACCCCCGTCTCGTTCCTAGGTAACATTGCCAGAATTCGTCGTGGTCGCCCTCCCAGGTTAGGTAAATACAAGGAGGAGAAAAGCCCTGGGGTCTGTCTCTTGCCTTCCTCCAGAGCAGTAAGCAGGATGGTGCCAGAAAGCACAGGAAGTCAGTCCTGAGTTGCCACTGAACTGAGGGCCTCTCTCTGGGCCTCAGTTTCCTTGGTTAAAGGAAAGATAATACTCCAAACGTTAACCCTGGAATGGTTTTAGGATCAAAAGAAACGGATGCTTTGAATGCAGGTTGTGCGTTCTAGAGAACTATTACAGCCGTGTGAGTAGTAATTAGTATTAAGTGGGGAAAAGCTAATTTCGACTGATTTGAGCAAATGAGGTGTTTGGCACCTTTTACTTGCTTCCGAGTTTTCTAGAGGAATTCGACCGCTGCGCAAGGAGACTCTGCCCTAATCTTCGCCGGGGTGGCCAGGGCGCCACCTGCCGGCGGCGGAGGAGGCCGCCGTGGGTGCCGGCACCGCGGGCTGTGACCCGGCCCCCACTGAGACCCACAGCGGATCCGTCCGATCGATCCGAGCCGGTTCCACGTCTCCCGGTGGCTCGGCGTCCGCACCCGAGGCTCCTCCGCGGACCTAGCCCCAAAGATCGGACTGAGTTGCCCCTCAGTGCCCCCGGGCAGCCTGCAAAAGCGGCGGGGGGCCTGGACGAGCGGCCTTGGCAACCCGGGAACCTGCTGCCCAACACAAAGCCGCGGTCGCGCAGGTGAGCGCGGCGGCGCCACGTGAGTCAATGAACGTCCCGGGACGGAGCCATCCAGCCCCGCTCAGCCTACGGCCGCCTCCCCCTGGCCTTGCCTCCGGTTTCAGCCCCCTCCGCCCGAAGCCGGGAGCCGAAGGGGAGGAGGTTGGGAGGGCAAGGAGAAGAGGAGAGAGGGTGGGCCCGCACCTTTAGTCCCGCCGTCCCGCGCCTCCGGCCCCCACTGCCCTCATCCCCAGGCACGGACCACCCCGCGTCCCCGGCCCCCCGACCTCCACCGCCCGCGCCCCCGGGCCCCGCTCCCCCAGCCCCCACTGTCCTTGTCTTCAGCCCTCGACCACTCCGCGTCCCCAGCCCCCCAGTCCCCGACCGCCGGGCGTCCCCAGGCCCCGCTGGCCGCGTTACTCACCGGCGACCCCCGTAGCCGCTGCCGGGGGAGCCGGCGCCGGGCTCGGGATAGCCGTGCTGCTGCAGGGCTGCCGCCGGGAAGGGGTAGAGAAAGCCGGTGCCCAGCGCCGACCCGCAGAGGCAGCAGCACGCCCAGGGCAGAAGGAGAACCAGCTTCATCTTGCGCGGCCGCCGGCGGGGACCCGCAGCCCCAGGCGGGAGGACGGTGGGGAGCGCCCCAGCGACGGGACCGAACGCCCTGCCCCCGCCGGAGAAGAGCGAGGGAGCCGGCGAGCGGAGCCCGGGTCCGAGCTGAACGTGTCTGGGGGGCGCCCACGCCTCTCCGGGGCCGCCTTTTAAAATTCAGCGAGGTGGGCTCTACGCCGTCAAAGGGGGCGTGGGGCTTTCTCGTTAACCCTCGGCGGCCCGGGGCCCAGGAGGCGGCAGTGGCCGCGGAACTGGGGCTCGAACTCCGCCGGGTGTCCCAAAAGCCGAAAAGCCCTGAAAAACAGACCTTGCGCCAGGGTCCCCGCACACACACTCTGCAACCTTCCCAACCAAGCCCGCTCGGGGTCCGCAAACGCTTTGGAGCACCCGCTCCTGGCCCGGCAACTTCACCTGGGAAAGTTGTTTAAATCCCCACAACATCGCTCTATTAGGCTCTCTCCGTTTTTCAGAGGTGGAAACCGAGGCTCAAGAACATTGAGCCAGAAAAATACATGCTCCTTGTCCAGGGTTCTTTGGACCAAACCATTGCGCACTCAGTCTCCCCCGCTTTCACCTTCAGCCCTTACCTCCACAGCTCTCTCTTCAGGTGAGAAGTAGCTGGGAATGAGAGAAGCTCTCAGTTTGGGGGAGAATTGGTCCCTAGAATCTCAGATGCATGAGGCATCCAAACTGGCAAGATGCTGGGGAAGGTGTAATACATTCTCGCCTTTTACAGATGAAGAGGCTTGAGTTCCAGTTCACACATGCGCCCTCCGCCACAAGCTGGTCTTCTCTGGGCTGCAGGATCCCCACGGCACTTTATCCTGCCTGAGACAGACGCGACCTGAACCCCTCCTGTGCCTCCTTCCCCAAGCTGGAGTCTTTTCCTAATTCTGCCAAAAGCATCCTAGGGGCTGGCAGAGGCCCTGGGGTGGGCTCTGCCCCTGCTAACAGTGGAACCGTCTGTAAAATACCTGTAGGACTGGAGAGAAGGCATCAAATATGGCAATGCTTAATTGGCTGGCCTGCAACAGTCCGTTGGCTTTTGCACTCTTGTTTGAGTATTCCAGTATGTACCCCATGTGTTCATGTCCTGTAGTACCCCTGGAGTACACGTCCCAGGACACCATACCCAACCCACTCCACCTCTCCCCAGCTACCCATCCTTATCAACACAGTTCCCTCAAATCCTGCCTGGGTCTTTCAAACGCAATGTCCACACTTTCCAAGTGCAGAGTGTCTAGGAGTCAGAATGGGTAGGGCTCATCTCAGAGTGAACAGTTCCTAATGGCAAACATAACTGGGACTTAGGACCACTTCCTTCCTCTCACTCTTCACCCCTCTGGCAAGGCCTAAAAGATTTGGAGAATTGTGGTTATCAAGGGACTTTCAGTGCCTCCCCCAAAAAGAATCTGCACTGTGCTCCTTGGGCAGCTGGCCAACCCACAATAAGTGGTGAGGTCATCCCCCGGGACCCAGGAATTTGTAAGCATTCTGTCTTCCTCCTTCCCCTCCTTTACTTGCATAATGAGATCTTGAAGACCAGAAAATTCCACGTTGCTGTGAATTGGCTTCATGCTGCAGACATTACAGTAAGGGAACAAGACGCTTGTTTTTTTATGTTAAATCCATTTTTCCAATGCCTGGGGCTGCACCCAAACTAGAGGGACCAAAGAGAGGAAGGGAGAACACTACTCCGCATAAATTAGGACTCTCTGAGAATAGAAAGCTCCAGGAAAAGAATGAATGCACACCAGAAACTTCAGGACCGAGGCAGTTGTCCAAGTTCGGTCCTGCTCTTCACACCAGGGCACTAGGTTCATTCTGGCCCCATGAACATGTACCAAGAAATGTCTGTGTGTCCACCATTGGGCCAGGTGCAGTGAAGGCTCTTAGAGAAGCAAATAACACAGTTCTCACCCTATAATAACATGCTTATACTAGTCTTTAGGAAGGCATTAAAATGGCCTTTTTCCCTTCAAAAGGCGGCAGGCAGTATGGACAAATGGTCTGCAAATAGGAGACAGTTCCAGTTAGATGGTGAGGGCTACAAGACAAAGATGCATCAATCGAGAGATGTGTTATTACCCAGACCAAGAAGACCCAGGTCAGCTCCTGACTCCCCCACTAACCTACTGAGTGACCTGGAGTAAACAGCGCGGAATGGATTGGCTTGTCCCCGAAGACCTTTCCAGCTCTGACCTTCTGTAATTCTCCTTCCCCTTCATCCTCCACTCCCATCTCCACGACAATGGTGGATATACCCAACCTTATGAACCGGTCACCCTTGCAGGCAAGAGTTGCAGCTGCAGCACCCTCAGCAAGGCCACAGGAGCCAAGAAGAGTGGAGAAAGATTCTGAGGCACCACACTAAGCTCCCCACCACCACCCGGAGCTCCAGGTAGTAGAGTCCAACACTAAGTACCAGCCGTGTGACTGTGGGCAAGTTATTTAACCCCTCTGAGCATCCTCGTCTGTAATAATAAGAATAACAACAACACCTAATATATGGATTTGCTGAAAAGAATCCAGTGAATTATTCACATCAAGTACTTGGAATGGTGCACCTGACACATTGCGATGAGCAATAAGCTTAATTATTATTATTGAATATTTGCAAGGCTTTGGTGAGGGCTAGAATGAAAGAACACACCTTTCTCAAACCCCCAGGGTCGGGGCAGCCAGTCAGTTCGTACCTGGAAGTGCTCAGAGATTTCTCAAAAAACTCGGAGCCCCGGGATAACGTGATACCACTTATCTCCGTGGTCAATAATTTAAAACAACATCATTTTAAAATGGATACCGTAGTGAAATGTTACGGGGCAGGGTACGCCGTTTACATTGCTTTGCAATAGAAGACACACGAGTGGTGGGCAGCAGGAGTGGGGAAGTTTGAGCGGCCCTGGAAACACTGGGACGGCTGCGCCCTGGGCGGGCCTATAGAGTTTCAACATGAGCATCCCTGCTTCACCTCTGACCAGCCCTCCACACAGTGCTTGTCTCTATATTTCAAACCATACCCTCCACACTTCCTAAATGCATGTGCGAATCTCAGAAGAGGCAGACACCATTGTTCCCAAGAGCCCAAGAAAGTGAGGATTAAAGGCTTGGAGCTGGGACCCTGTTGTAGAGCTGGCACCTTCTTCCCCAGTTCCTTGGTGACCTTTGCTGATCACCTAAACCCAGAAACCTCAGTAAAATAAAAACTGGACAAATAAGAGTCGGATGTGTTTCACTAACTTCCTTCCTCAACCCTTACGTCCTGAAGCACAGGCAGGCAGGCGTTCTCAAAATCCAGGTCGTCCAGATGAGGAGATGAGAGAAAAAGCGATTCTCCTGGGAGCCTGTGCTCTCTGCTTTCTGTAAGTTCAAAGGCACCTTAGAACCCAGGTTGTTTCTTCAAGGCAGGATCAGATTTCTTGGTGGAAGAAGACAAACCCACCCCTCCCCATCACCACCAGAGGACTGGGCTCCTCTGCAACTGTGTTTCCAGGCCTTTCTGATAAGAAAAGATCAGTCAGCATCCTCTCCGGCAGACAAAAAGCAGATCTTCGCTTCTGCTGAAGTCAGCAGAGAGAGCCACTGAACAAAGAAGTAAATACTCATCAAGCTGGAGCCAAGGTAAATATTGACCTTCTGGCATGATAAATCCTCCTGTTAATCTAAAACAGAAATCCCCCCCCTCCAGATCGCCCTACAGGACACGGATTCTGCAGTTCTCCTAGAAGTTCAGGGAGGCAATGTAGGAACAGAGTGATTTTCATGCTGATTTCTCCAGCAGCCCACGTCCCCGGCTGTTCTGATGCCAGGGCCGCACAGAAACAGGCTGGAGTTGGCTCGAGGTAGTGGGAAGGAAGGTCACGACCGAAGGGCTGCTTTGTTCTGCTCCAAACCTGTGCTTGACCAGGGCAAAATATGAACAGAACATGGGTATTTTGGTGATTGACCCTGAATTTTCTTTGCATAGACACCCCCAAAATTCTCCCCAGGCCCCATAAAAGGGAACTCTTCTCTGCTCAGCCTGCCTACAAGTGTAAGCCTGCCTGTTAGTCCAAGCGTTGCCAGTGAAATGGGCATCCAGAAGACAGCAGAAGAGGTGGCTATTACAAAATAGTCCGTGATCTTAAACAGAAGTTTAAAAAAAAAGTACTGAAAGCAAAACCTAAAACACACTATAAGACATGGAGTGTGCCCGGCTGCCCATGCTGAAAGCCCAGCTCCAATGCGGTGATAAGAGGTCTGCCTGCTGGCTAATGCAGCCACAGCTGAACAAATGCCTCCCCTGCAGCTTCATGAGATTACTTGGTGATAAATGATGAAAGGGCACGTCTTAGCCTGCTCGGGCGGCTATAACAGCACACCATTAATTGGGGAATTATAAACAACAGAAGTTTATTCCTCACAGTTCTGGAGCCTGGAAGTCTGAGATCAAGCCTACAGCAGATTAAGTGTCAGGTGGCACAGCCCGCTTCCCAGTTCATAGAGATAGCCGTCTCCCCACCGTGTCCTCACGGGGTGGGAGGGGTACGGGAGCTGCCCAGAGTCCCTTTCGTAAGGGCACTAATCACATCTATGAGGGCTCCACCCCCACGACCTAATTACCTCCCGAAGGCCTGGCCCTCTAATGCCATCGCTTTGGGGGTTAGGGTCTCAACATGTGCATGGGGAGGTGGGAGATTCACGCACACACTCAGCCCGCTGCAGGGGACTAAAGCTACAGAACGAAAAAGCAGCAACGCCCAGGGGTTTTCCTGTGTCGACTTCACAAGCTCTACCGTGGCCCAGGCACGCAGGCGGCAGGAGGTTCGGACAGTGAATCCACATCATGATGTCCCACCCAAAAGTGCCCCAGGCTGAGGGCTGGTAGCGGGGAATCTGCCCAGCACACCCCCCTCACCGCTCTCCGCAACCCCTTCACTGCCCAGAGCTGCAGTCAGGCACTTGGCGCTCCTGCCGTAGCGCTGGTGATAACATAGACCATCCGTGAGCAAAGAGGAGAGCTGCCAGGGCAGGTAGGAGAGGGATGTTCGATTTAGAAAAGGAGAGGCTAGGGGGAAGTGATCCAGCCTTCCAAGCCACGCAGGAAACAAGAATTAAACCGGTCTGAGGAGGAATTGGGGGTCAGTGGATGAAAGACGTCAATGAATGTAAGGAAGAACTTTGTAACAGGTTGGACCGAGCGGCACGGTGGCTGGGGAGGGGGTGGCGAGGAGTGGGCTCTCCACCACTAGAGGGATCCA
>PVKM010016892.1:15851-26511 GCA_004027735.1 Carollia perspicillata
CCTTAGACTGTGATTCTAGACCCTCAAGGCAAGAAAGGGATTTAAACAACTGTAGAATTTCCCCCAAACAGGCATCAATAAGTATTGTAGACTCCACTGGTACTCACCAATGCCTGGATCTTCTGTCCACTCTGGACACAGAGAAGACCCCCTCGGAAGCCTCCTTGCTGCCAGGCAAAGCCACTCAACTAGCTCTGGCCAACGGATTATGAGCAGAAAGAACCTGTGCCATTTCTGAGCCAAAGAGAGGAGAGAGAGCATGGGTTCTCCATCCAGGCTCTCTTAGTTCCTGTCACAGCACACCTTCCCTGGGCTGGAACCCTTGTCAGCCTGGATCCCTGAGTGCAGAAGGCAACTCCTCCACCCACTCCCCCTTCTAACCAACATTGGACATCTTTTGTTTTGAGATGTCGGTTGTCATTGCAGTATCACATACGCATGGCTTGGTGGCTTGGTGCAAAGTGGCCTTTTGCCCTGCAGTAGCTGTTAGAAAATGACCTCATGAGGGCAAGGTTGGACCTTTTGATGCTTATCCATCCTCACTTTTGCACGACCTAGGTCATTTCCCAGCTGTGTCTTTCACCTTCACTGGGCAAACTCTCATCCATGACAAACCAAATTGCATGGGCCCTGGTGGTACCCAGTCAGGTTAGACATAATTTCGCCCTCAGGTGGACTTACAGGATCCTTAGGAAGGGCACAAATAGACATTGTCCCTAATGCCGTATGATCCAAAGTTAACAGCTCAGAGGAGCAAGTGGAAGCTGAAAGTCCAGTGGTGCTTTGGGCAGGAGCATGGCAAAGGGGCGAAGGCAGGATTACACACCGGGTTGAAAGGGCTGGGGAGTGGAATGGCTGGGAAGGAGCTGCCAACACACCTGTGCACACACCAGGTGCATGCATGTACCTGCAGGCACAAATGAGAGCTTGAGAGAGACCATCTCCCAAAGGAGCTGTCCAGGTGAGTGAGGGCTCTGCGTTGTGGTGCAGTCTGTCCCCTGACACCTTTCTCCCTCTACCCCGACTCTGGAATTTCAGCCTCACCCCCAGCTCCACCCAGAAGTCCAGGGCTCATGCAAAACCCATGAGAAATTGTTGTTCGTGGGACTTTGGGGGCCAGGCTCAGGCTAGAAGTGGCCTGATCAGGGAGTCAAGAGCCAAAATCAGAGAGCCGAGCCGGGTGTGGATTACAGACTCGGAGCGAAATCAAAGACAGGCAGTCTTTTGAGGAACCAGCCCTCAACCTGGGCGATCACCAACAGGGTAATGCTGCTGCCCCTGCTTGGTCCTGGTGCTCTGAATGCCCCCATCCCCTCAGTGCCCTGTGCTGTTGCCACGGACCACCCTTCGGACATCTTCATCCCCATCTCCCAGAGGCCTTCAAACTCAGCAGGTTAAGGGCTGAACTCCATTCCAGGGTCACTGCCTGCCCACACTTGAGCAAGCTAAGGAAAGGTACCCCCATTATTTGGATGGACACAACCCTCGGTACACTCAGCCCATAGAGCCCAGCCTGGATGTCAGCGCCCACTCCCCCATCTGCAGAGGCCAGCAGGGCATGTTCAGCCCTGTGGGCCGAGCCCCGCCCACATGGGTTTCTCCACCATGTGCCCACCACCCAGAATGAGGTCCAGCACCCCCTGCCCCGTATCCGATGGGGTCTGCACGCCCGGCCCAATATAGATAACTCTGAGATCCTCTCCCTGTGCACATCCTCCCCTGCCAGCTCTCACCACTGCTGCCAAAGTGTGTGTTCTGCCTGGCTTTTGTCAGGTCCTCTATGGGCTTTCGGAATAACGCCCCATAAGGTGCCCTTGCCTCCTGTGTCCCCTCCCTCTACCCTTTCTTCTGTGTGGCTGCCAGAAAGTTCCTCCCAAAATACAGTATGATTCCCTCACTCTCAGAAACAGACCTCTGCCGGCTCCCCATCCTCACCTCCTTGACTGACCGACCCCTTATGTCCTCTACCGCCTTTTTCTCGCCTGTCTTCCTGCCTATCCTCCCCCGCAAACACACACATCTCCCTCTCACCCTCTCCTCTTCCCTACCCCTCTCCATGAGCTAACCATGAGCTAACCACAGAGCAACACTGGGAACACCTCCACGGGCCGAGACCTTCCCCATTGCCATGGCTGCACAGGCTGCTCCCTCTGTACAGAATGCCCTTTGCCAGAGACTGTTTCTGTCCCCTCCCACCCCATAGTTCACAGGTTGAAATCCTCATCCCTAATATGGTGATATTAGGTGGTACGGCCCTTGGGAGGGGCTTAGGTCCCGAGGGTGGAGCCCTCCTGAATAGGATCGGTGCCCTTATAAAAGAGACCCCACAGAGCTCCCTCACCCCTTCTGCCCTTACAAGGGGAGGGATGTCCATGAACCAGGAAGCAGGTGCTCAGCACATCACATCTTCCAGTACCTTGATCTTGGACTTCCCAGCCTCCAGAACTGTGCAAAATAAATGTCTGTTGTTTATAAGCTCCCCAGTCTGTGTATTCTGTTATCGCTGCCCTAACTAACTAAGACGCTCTTCCACTCTTGCTCTGTCTGTTCATGGTGAGCCTTCTTCAGGATCTAGCTCTTCACCAACCCCCCCAACAGGACTGAACCCCACTCTGTGCTCCAAAAGATCTTTCCACACCTTCTCTGTGGACCCACTTCCCCTCGCCGTGCTTACTTCTCAACACATTTGCCATCTTCCCCACAACACATTGCACACACCAAGACCAAAGGTAGTTTCCCACCCATCACGCCTCCTGGACATAAAGATCACCTCAGTCAAAGCCGAATAAACATTAGCTGGGTAGCTGGGTAAATCAGTGAATCATGCAGTTCATTCTCCTAGGACCCCAGGAAGAGGAGAGCCAGGGCCAAACTGCCCTCCCAAGGGGTGGCGTCTGGAAGACATGCATTGAAGTGTGGGGCCCTGGCCAGCAACAATTGTGCTTCTTATTTCTTGATGTTTGGCAAAAAAAAAAAAAGGAGAGAGAACCACAAACGAAAATGCTAAGTGAGTCCTGCAGACGGCCAGACCAGGGATGGAACTTGCCATTCATTCCGAGAGGGACTGGTGCCCACCCTGCTCACACCTTTATCCAAGATTATTGAATGTAGCTCTCCAGAAAGAATTGTCGGGTGTGATCGTCGAACCAAAAGTCTCCAGATAGCCTCGTAAATGTTGGCCCAGCATCATCTTATGAGGACTTACCATGGAGGCCTCCGCTGTACCTCATCTAAAACACCTTCCCCGTGCCCCTCAGAAGGCGTGTTTTGCTGAAAACCAGACAGGAAGGCAGACCATATTCCCTATGGGGTGGCTTTGATACCAAGGCCCAGAAGAAAGGGAGAGAATGAAGGGTTGTTCCACTTGATAAAACCTTATTGCAATTTACTATTATGAAGTGTCTGTTTGAAGTTGAAACAAGTTCTAGATAAGCCCTTCATTGAGAAACCAGAAAAAAGCGGGGGAGGGGGGAGAAAAAGCAGTCAGGATGGAACTCTGATCAGAGAGTCATTAATTAAGACCATGAAAGTCCTGTGGATTTTCCTTTGATTGGAAAAATGGAGGCCTGCAGAATTAAAGGCTTTGGAGGGAAATCTTTTCATGCTAAAAGAGCCAAAAATTATTTCGAGGGTTTTCCAATCAAGGCATTATTAAAGCTAAGGTGTCGGTTGTAACCAGAAGCCCCTGTCAATTTAATCAAAATCTTATGGGATGAGGGGCACAAAGCAAGTAACACATTCTGATTCAAAGCCCCGTGCAGCTGTCTGATTCCACTCAAAGGCACTTTCAGTCTGGTATGTGCCCTCTGCCGGGGCCACCCAGGGGACTTGGCCATGGGGAAGCAGCCCCATCGTCCAGCACACACCTCCTGGTGCCACCCAGGGGTTGCTACCCTTTGTGCAGGTGTCGGGCTCAGGGCGTGGCCCCCTCCTGGTCCTGTGGGAGTCTCTCCCTGGTCTTCCTCTGTGACGCGCCAGGCTCTCGAGCAAGCATTCAGGTCCAGCGGGACCCCAGCTGAACCACTTTCTCTGGGTGCTTTGAAAGACTTTCTTAACCTTGGTTAAGAAAGCTTCAGTTTCCTTCTCGCTCTGTAAGGTGGAAAGAGTGTTCTCCCCTAAGGTCACTAGGAAAATGCATCCCTACATACGTTCCTACATATAAAGTCAGAAAAGGGCCTGGCCTGTAGAAGCTCAAGGTGTGTCGCTTCACTTCTTCTCTGCCACCATCCCTAAGTAGCAGCTTTCAGAAAACATGGTTTCAGAATGTAGATTATTCATTCCCTCCCAGGCCTTTCTGGAGAGTGCCAAGCATAAGGATTTAATCTCACTTTGAGACTGACACTCAGGCCAAAATGCCCTGTAGGCCTTATCCCTTGTCCCAGCTGCTCTCCCTCTAACACCTGCAATAGCTCCCTGTTGTCTACAGAATAAAGTCTGAACTTCCCTTGGCCTGGCAGTCAAGGCCCTTCACCACCTGGCCCCAACTAGCTTTCTAAAATTATCTCTCACTGCTCCCTTTCACATACATACACCTCAGACAAGCCGTATTTATGGGGCTGGGAAATCACAGCAGCTGAGACTGCACATGGCTCGGAGCCCAGGACCCAGAGGTAATGGCACAGTTCTGTCCTCAGGAGCTGGGAAGACGGATGAGCCAACCCACAGGTGTAAGCAGTGTGACACCTGCTGAGACGGAAACGTGCACGGGGTGTTTAGGAGCTGCCAGGAAGGGGCCCAGCCGCTAGGTCAGCCTCTGGGGGTTACAGGCGTCTCAGAAGAGACCTATGTGAGCTAAGTGTTTGGCGTGAGCAGGAGTTCACCGGCAAGAAAACGAGGAGGGCGTCAGAAGGGGGAACAGCCTGAGCAGAGAAAGGCACAGAAGGCAGCCGAGCCGAGAGGATGTGGGGGAGGACAAAAAATGAGGCCATATGGCTGGAATGGCAGGGACACAGCATTAGGGACTTGGGAGGCCAAAGCTGTCCCATTTGCAGGGGATGGGGCACCTCTGAAACAAGAAATAATCCGATTGGCATTTGGGGAACATTTCTCTGGGTGCAGAGAGCAAAGCAAACAGGAGCAGGGAAGGTTAGAGGCTGGGAAACCAGGTCAGAGGCTCTTGCAGAGAAGGGCTAGGAGCAAAACTTAAAGACCAGTGGTCATGGTGTTGAGGGAGCAGAATCCACAGAACCTGCCGACCGGTTAGACCTGCACCGTCACATACCGTGGCCGCCAGCCCGTGCGGCCACCGAGCGCTCGAGAAGCAGCTGGTCCAACGTGAAATGTGCTGTCAGTGTAGCACACACACCAGGTTTCGAAGACGTAGTTCCAAAGTTTTTTAAAAAAAGTAAAATATCTCACTAATAACCTTCATATTTCTTCTATGTTGAAATGATCGTATCTTTATACATTGGGCTAAATAAAATGGTTAGAATCAACGTTCTTTAATTCTCTTAAATGTTTATAATGTGGCTACTCAAAATCTAAAATCCCCTCTAAAGCCGACATGACATTTCTACTGAGCAGTGCTGGGTGAGCAGGGCCATGAAGCGGGCACGGGTATCTAAGACGCCTCTGGGTCCCCACCCAGGACACAGAGCGATAATAAAGGTGACGATGTGAGGCACGCACAGCTCCGGCTTCCGGGATGCAGATACTGCCCCAAGCACCTTAACTACGTACTCTGTTACACCCCCCCCAACAACCTAATGAGATGGGTGCCATTATTATCTCTATTTTATAGATGGGAAAACTAAGGCACAGAGAGGTCATGGGCAGAGCTGAGATTTGGACCCAGGCAGTTTGACTCCAGGGTCCAGGCCCATAGTCAGTACAAACACTGCCCACCTCTTATAATGCCGTGAACCGAGCCTGGGGAGGGAGGAGCAGGCTGGCCAGGTGGAAAAAGTAATTCATTTGGGGATGCATTGAATGTGGGGCCTCTAGGATATCCAAGAAGATTTTTTGCAAGGGAGGTCACCGAAGGGACAAACCTAGAGCTCAGGAGGCCAATCCATGCTGGAGACGGGCTGTGAAGTCGTGGAGCGGATCACAAGGAGTCCAGGATGGAGCCCAGGACGGAGCCCAGGATGGAGCCTGGCCAGACCACTCCTCACTCAGCCTGCCCTGCGCTCCTTCCCACCTCCCTCACCTCTGATCCCCCCACCCTGACATACTTAGGATCAACTCATTGACTCACTTGAGAAATATTTATTGAGTGCCTAGAACACGCAAGGCACTTCACTGTAAGAATGTGTTCATTGCAGCAGGAAAATCATTTGAAAGAAAAAACCCCAACAAAGTAGATTAAATTGGGGGAGGAAGCGACTTCTCTGCTTCACATAAAACTGTTGGAAAGGAATATACCGTGTGCTCAGTGAACAGAACAAACCAAGGCCCTGCTCTTAGGACACTTAGGTTCTGCTCGGGGCTCCCGGCAATAAACCAGAAAACAACAGGAATTCCATTTGTAAAGGTCAGGCGTTATGAGGATGGAGAACGCTGCTTTAGATGGAGAGGTGGAGGCTGGCCTCTGGGAAGAAGTGACACTGAAGCCGACTTTAATGGAAGGAGGGAGTGCAAAAGAATACCCACCCAATGAGAGGAGAACTTGGGCTTTGAAAAAGTGCAATCATAGATCAAACCAATGTGCAATGTGGGGTCAAAAAAGATCCTCCAGAAATCACTGCAAGCGGGGCCTCCAGACACTGTGTGCCTCACGATGTGGTTTAATAGGGCCATTCGCAAAGAATTCGGGTCTGAAAGAGCAATGGAGCCTCAGTCTAAGGAAGCCACTACATCTAACCCTGAGCGTGCAGAAAGTACAGGAGAGAGAGAAGCAAATTCAACAACGCCAGAAGGAAGCCATAAGCCAAGTCCAAACGGAGGACATTCTCTGAGCCAGTTGACCTGGTTACTCCAAACATCAATGGCGAGAAGGCAAAAAAAAAAAAAAAAAGGAAGGTGAGCTGTTATAAATTAAAAGAGACTTACCAAACACATTGGATTGGATCCTGGAACAGAAAAAAAGGGCATTGGTGGAAAAACTGATGAAATATGAATGAACTGTGAAATGTAGTTAGTAGTAGTGTACCAATGTTAATTTCTTACTTTCGACAAATGCACCCTGTTGTGTAAGATACTGACATTAGTGACAACTGGATGAAGGCGCGCGGGAACTCTGTGTTAGCTTTGTAACTTTTCTGCAAACCTGAAACTATTACACAATTAAAAGGTAATTTTAAAAAGTTAGCCTTGGCTGGTGTAGCTCCGTGGATTGAGTGCAGGCCTGTGAATGAAAGGTCGCTGGTTCGATTCCCAGTCAGGACACAAGCCTGGGTTGCAGGCCAGGTCCCCAGTAGCAGGTGTGCAACAGGCAACCACATACTGATATTTCTCTTCCTCTCTTTCTCCTTCTTTTCCCTCCTCTCTAAAAATGAATAAATAAAATCATTTAAAAAATTAAAAATAGCCCTGCCTGGTGTGGCTCAGTGGATTGAGCACGGGCCTGTGAACCAAAGGATTGTGGTTCAATTCCCAGTCAGGGCACATGCCTGGGTTGCAGGCTGGTTCCCAGCAGGGGACGCACGAGAGGCAACCATACATTGATGTTTCTCTCCCTCTCTCCTTCCCTTCCCCTCTAAAGATAAATAAAAATGTTTTTTTAATTAAAAATAACCAACCTTATTTAAAAAATAGACTAAGGAGATTTTAAAAGCATAATAGCCAGATACTATGGGTGACCTTTGTTTGGACCCTGGTTTGAACAAATCGGTTGTAAAAACATCTCAAAGGCAATCAGAGAAATTTGGATATGGACTGGATATTGGATGATATTAAGGAACTGTCGTTCACATTATTAGGTGTGATAATAGCAGGTGGTTGTGCCTTTAGAAAGCCCCTCTCTGTTAAACCCTTGTATGTACTGGTGAGATGGCATGGTGTCTGGGACGTGCCCTAAAATACTCAGGAAAACAAGGTGTTAAGGGTAGATAAAATGTGACTGAACATGGGTGATAATTGTTGAAACAGATGATGGGTATGCATTCTAAATTGTCTGTATTAACAAGTGAAGAAGGAGAAGGAGAAAGAGAAGGAGAGAATCGGGGAGGAGGAAGAGGAAGGAAGGGAAGTAGCGGAAGGAAGTCTGCGTGCACCCTTCCCTGTCGAGAGGTTTAGAGGCTTCCCTCTGAGATGAACAGTCCGGTCGCCAGCTTGCTTTGTTCCCCTGGTTAAGTAGAGCCCACCACCAAGGCACCAAGTGACATACTTTCCACCCGAACGATGGCATCACTAAGGTAGCATACAGGGCAGTGCAGGGGATTCGGGTCCTGGCAACACATCTGGCAAGTCTTCGTTCAAATCCTGGATGGCCTCAGAAAGTTACTCTCTGCCTCGATTCTACCTTCTGTATTACAGAAAGTAATAATAGTGCCCACCTATTAGGTTGTTGAGAATTTTAGATGAGTTGATATGTGCAAAGTACTTAAATTGGGCAAAGCGCTAAGGACTCAACACTGTGACCTGATTCCACCACCATGAAAGGACGGTTCCCCCCTCATCCCTGCGATGCCTCGAGTTCCACATCCACTACAACTGAGCGGCCAAAGCATCTCTGTCTCTCGCTTCCAGCCTCTCCTTGGCTGTGTAACACATCCCGCACGAACGCTGAGCATCGCCTCAAGTCATTCGGCCAGAACTGTGCCTTTTAGTTTTCACGTGCTCCTAATTTTCTAATTAAATTCTCTTGTTTTCATGGCCCTTGTCACAAACAATCTGATTAATCCCCTTCACCACTTTGGGAGCCTTCAGTTGGGTCAAAGAGATCTTTTTTCAAATAAGAACTTGCCACACCTCTCCAGGCTTCCTTACAACTTGCTGACGACAGAATCAATGTGATGCTGACCCTCAGTGCCCCGTTCCCCAGCGGCCCCATGCCTGTCCTGTGGCACCGGGTAGGTTCTCCCCTGAAGCAAAGGAAAGCACGCCTTTGTGATCAGCTCTGCCATCCTGCAGCCCAGCGCCGTCCTGCCTTTGCCCCAGAGCTGCGCCATGAGCCAAAAGCTTTCGAGGGGCACTTAAAGGAAACTTCTCCTGACACGGTGACCTCACACATGCACACTTGCTCTGTGCAGGGCAGGTATGTAGCTAGTGAGTGTGCAGTTGATGGCACCACACAACACAGTCAAACCACTTCCTGCCTCCTAGTTCGTAGTGATCCAAAGTTCACCTTTTCGTGCCTGTGGAGAAAGACAGGTCTGTGCAACAGCACTACACTGGAGTTGGGCCAGGTCCGCACAGTTACAAAGTCTGACAGTGGGGAAGCTCTGCCCAGGTGCCAGGGGCTGAGCTGAGTCCCTTAGGTGAGTGAGCACATTTACTGTCACAGTAGTCCTGCAACACAGGTGCCATTATTATAGCCATTTTACAGGCAAGATAACTGAGGCCCAAAGCGGTTAAGTAGCTAGTTCCAGGTCACGCATCTGGGAAGTAGTGGAGCCAAGCTTTGAACTCAGGTTGCCCAGCTGCAGAGCCTAAACCCCCTGTGCACTGGTCACTGCCCTGAACAGCCACCTACCCAACAACAACCAGGGACAGTAGCACTCCAATTTGTTGTGATGTTTTTCGGTTGCCACTGAACTGCTTGGATTGAACTATTTTGTTGTTGGTGGTGGTGATGATAATGATAACGCTGATGCTGTATGGTTGGTTGGTTGGTTGGTTGGTTGGTTAGCTGTTTAGTTTTACCTGAATGAATTAACGTCTGGCTACTATGTGTCAAGCACCTTCATGTCCATTATCTCATTTTATCTTCCTAATGAATCCCATGACATACAGCTTACTATTCTTATTTTACAGAAGCTAAAAACAGATCTACACTTACCCAAAGGCACATTGCTAGTATTTAGGCAGAGTTCGGAGAGCCGGAGTTGACAATGATGATGGGCAAGGCCTTCAGCTCACGGACTACCAGCCCCAGATGTCCACCAAGACGTCCGGAGAGCAGGCGGGAGCCACCCTGCAGTAGGGCTCTCCCGCGGGCAACCCGCAGGAGGGACGCCCCCGGAAACCCGCCCTCTGCGCCTAGTCACATCGCCTCGTGCCATCCGGACCAGCTGGCGCAGGACAGGAGGAAACCCTCTCCCTTTCCACAGCCTGCTACGAGATGGATTAGATAATGGCAGCAACGTGTTTTAAAGGGAAGTGATGGAGGAAACACCCTGTTTGTTTTTTGGATTGATTCCCGGGAGACTTCAGACAAGATTAAAGCCAATGAGTGGGTCGGCTCTCGGATCGCGGGGCTGCTTTGTGTGAGGAAGGAACTGTTTCCCCAAACAGTTCCTGAGTCTCCTACCAGAGCTGCCAAAGTCACCCAGCTCTGCTCCACACCCAAACGTGTCTTCCCTCAGCTTGGCTGTCACACGGGGGAAAGGAACCTTACACAGTCAGCTCAACTACGGACGGGTCCGAGAACTGTTGGCATGCACTTGGACATCAAAGTTTGCCTTAAGTGCAAGACAATTACCAAATGTTTCAGACCATGACCCTGATATGCACGTTTTATTAGGGGGGAGAAGAAAACGAGATGCGTAGATGAGACATATTATCAAACCAGACAATTAGGATGGAAGGAACATCCCAGAACTTCTGGTCCAACCCCTTC
>PVKM010016893.1:0-26356 GCA_004027735.1 Carollia perspicillata
CCTTCCCTCTCTCTCTAAAAATAAATAAATAAAATATTTTTAAAAAATTTTAAAAATAATAACAATAAAAAGCCCTGGCTGGTGTAGCTCAGTGGATTGATCACGGGCTGCAAACGAAAGGGTTGCCAGTTCACTTCCCAGTCAGGGCACATGCCTGGGTTGCAGGCCAGGTCCCCAGCAGGGGATGTGTGAGAGGCAACCACGCATTGATTATTTCTCTCCCTCTCTTTCTCCTTCCCTTCTCTCTAAAAATAAATAAACAAAATCTTTAAAATAAAAAAAAGAATCTTCTGTCACTCTGTATGGTTTGATGAGGTAACAGGAAAGCTGAAACCTAAAAAATGTGAAAGGCAAAAGTAGCCGTCAGTCCAAATAAAGGGAGGAGCTAAAGTCCTGATAAAGGGAAACAGCTTGGCTTTCTTTGTGAAATGTCTTGGAAATGTTTTGGTACTGAAGGCCTTGTTAGTGCAATAAGACAAGAAACAGAAGTAAAAGATACAGATTGGGGAAGATATAAAACGGTCTTTGTTCACAGATGACAAAATCATATATGAAGAAAATCTGAAAAGAATCTCAAAAACACTCTTGGAACTAAAGAGTGATTATACCAAGGTTGCAAGATAAAAGGTTACTATACAAAAGTCAATCGTATTCCTGTACACCAGCAATGAAAAATGGAATTTTAAATTAAAACATAATAGTATTTACATTAGCACTAAAAAACAATGAGATACTTAGGTATCAATCTAAGGAAATATGTATAAGAGCTACAGGGAAAACTATAACACTCTGATAAATGAAACAACTTAGAACTACATAAGTAGAGACATATTCCATGCTCACAGATAGGAAGACTCAATATTGTCAGTATATCAGTTTTTCCCAACTTGATCTATAGATTCAATGCAATCCCAATAAAAATCTCAGCAAGTTATTTTGTAGATATCAAGAAACTGATTCTAGGTGACAGAATAAACATTAAAACCAAGAAGAAAAGGAAGAAACCGATTCTAAAGTTCATATGGAGAGGCAAAACACCCAGAAATAGCCACATGATATTAAAAGAAAAGAACAAAGTTTGAGGGCTGACAATACCCTACTTCAAGATTTATTATAAATCTACAGTGATCAAGACAATGTGGTGCTGGTAAAAATAAGAGATAAACAGATCAATGGAACAGAACAGAAAGCCCAGAAATATAGCTACACAAATACAGCCAGCCAACTGATCTTTGAAAAAGGAGCAAAGGCAATTCTGTGTAGCAAAAATAGTTTCTTTCACAAATGGTGTTGGAACAACTGAACATTCACATTAATAAAAAATGGATCTAGACACAGACCTTATACCCTTCACAATAATTAATTCAAATACAAAACTATAAAACTCCTAGAAGGTAACATAGGAGGAAAACCTAGATGACCTTGAGTGCAGTGATGCCTTTTTAGATACAACACCAAACACATAATCCATGAAAGAAATAACTGATAACCTGGACTTCATTAAAATTAAAAACTTCTGCTAGTGAAAGACAGCATCAATGGATTTAGAAGACAAGCCAGCCTGGGAGAAAATAATTACAAAAGATCTATCTAATAAAGGAGTTACCCAAAATATACAAAGAACTCTTATAACTCAACACCAAGATATCCCAACTATAAAATGGACCAAAGACCCTAACAAACACATCACCAAAGATATACAGTTAGCAAATAGGCATATGGAAAAATGCTCCACACCATGTCATCATGGAAATGCAAATTACAACAATAAGATATCACTATATGCCTGTTAGACAAACAAATCCAGTACACTGACAGCACCAAAAGCTGGGGAAGGTATGGAGCAAAAGGAACTCTCAGATATTGCTGGTGGGAATGCAAAATGGTACAGTCATTTTGGTAGATAGTTTGGCAGTTTCTTAGAAAACTAAACATATTCTTACCATATGACTTAGCAATCACATCATTGTTTACCCAAAGGAGCTAAAAAATTATGTCTACACAAAAACCTACACACAGATATTTATAGTAACTTTATTCATAATTGCAAAAACTTGGAAATAACAAAGACATCCTTCAGTAGCTGAACGAATAAACTGTGGTATATCCAAACAAAGAACTTTTTTACTCAGCACTACAAAGAGTTACCAATTTACAAAATACCTGGAAAACCTTAAATGTGCATTACTGAGTCAAAGAAGCCAATCTGAAAAGGCTACATACTGTACAATTCCAACTACGCAAAACTATGGGGACCGTATAAAGATCAGTGGTTGCAGGAATGGGAGGGAGAGATGAACAGGCTGAGCACAGAGGATTTTTAGTGCAGTGAAAATATTCTGTATGAATTAGAATGATGGATACATGTCATTACAATTTTGTTCAAACCCACAGAATGCACAACACCAAGCATAAGCCCTAAGGTAAATTATGGACTTCGGTGACTATATGTCAATGTAAGGTCATCCTTGGTAAAAAATGTACCATTCCTATGAGTGATGTTGATATTGGGGGAGGGTATGTGTATGTGGGGTATGATTAATGAAATATCTGTGTACCGCACTATTTTGTTGTAATCCTGAAATTGCTCTAAAAAAGTCTTGAAAACCATACACATATACATATAGGGTCCGGCAGAAGTAAGGCCTGTTTGAGTGTGCTTAGAAGGGTAATAATATGGGTGTAATAATTTATAGTTTTAATTGAACATTTCACCTAAAATGTCATATGGTGTCCTTGAGTGTGATAATGTTATGTTATAGAATTATATGCTTATGATTTTGTAATGAACAATCTTGTAATACAAAAGGGGCATTATTTGTGCCAGCGTGTGTGTGTGCAGGGGGCAAAATAATACAAGAGATAGAGGGGAAGCCTATAGGTTAAAGGAGGCTTAAAAGTCTATCAACCAATCAAAATACATGGATACTAATTCAAACAAAGGTTTGTAGAAGTTTTAAGATAATCAGTCAAAATGAACACCGACTGGATAGTTAATAATGCAGGGATGGGCAAAAGTAGGGTTACAGTTGGAATACACAAAAACATAGCTTATTCTTATATTATTATTTATTGCCCTGGTCAGGTGGCTCAGTTGGTAGGAGCATCATCCCTACAGCAAAAGGTTGTGGGTTCAATCCCTGGTTGTGTGGGCATGTGTGGGAGGCAGCCAATTGATGTTTCGATCTCACATCAATGTTTCTTTCTCTCCCCTTCCCCTTTCTCATTAAAATCAATAAACATCTTTGGGGGAGGATAAAAAAAATTTTCAGTGTAGCCCTTTGAACACCCCACTAGAACAGGAGGCAAAAAAAAATTAGTTAAAGGCTCACATTCACAATTAAAAGAATGGGAGGCGAGATGACAGGCAACTGCATTTCAGCAGCTAGAGAGCAGATAGCTAAATGGTGCCTTGATTTAATTCTCCACTCTCTTCACTGAACAAGACAATAGCAGGACAAGCCTAGAAGCAGGACAATTTCCACCAAGGGATCCCAAAGAGACTGAGACTCAGCCTCCACACAAACAAAATAGGAATAATTTCCCTATCTCCCACCAGGTTGTTGTGAGGAACAAAATAGGAACTGCAGGTGAAAGTGCTTTTCAAATTGTAAAGAGTGCTCTAAGGGTACGCAATAAAGGAGCCTCACCATTACCTTGCCAAGTCATCACCCCAAGGAATCGATCGGCTAATTCCTGAGGGAAACTCCAATGCTCCGGAAGGCATAGTGTTCCATCAGGTCTTTCAGAACACAATTTCTCCAGGTTGGTAATCAGCACATTCAGGCAGATGTTGACCAAAGAGTAGGGAGACGCCTCCTCCTAGCAAACAAATCCCCAAACAAACTTTATTAGAATACATGTACAAAAATTCAACATAGAAGTGGTCATGCCATACATAAAAACTACTTGATGAGTACATCTGAAAACACATTCTCACCCTGGCTGGTGTGGCTCAGTGAACTGAGTGCCAGCCAGCAAACCAAAGGGTCTCCGGTTCGACCCAGTCAGGGCACATGTCTGGGTTCTGGGCCAGATGCCCAGCTGGGGACACCTCAGATGTAACCGATTGAAGTTTCTCTCGCACATCAATGTTTCTCTCCCTCCCTTCCTCTCTCTATCAAAATAAATAAATAAAAATAAACAAAAACACATTCTCAATCTAATAATATTTTGTAAGTAATGAAAGTACTTTATTCCGACTGTTAACTAAACAGAAGATTTCATCTGTTTTACCTTGAAAAAGAAATTCTTGCCCTGGCTGGTATGGCTCAGTGGATTGAATGCTGGCCTGCAAACCAAAGGATCACAGCTCAATTCCCGCTCAGGGCACATGCCTGGGTTGCTGGCCAGGTCCCCAGTGGGGGGGCATGTGAGAGGCAATCACACACTGATGTTTCTCTCCCTCCCTTCCCCTTTCTCTAGAAATAAGTAAAATCTTTAAAAAAAAGAAAAGAAAAATAAGTTCTCTCATTTCTTTACTTATCACCTGTTGTGTGCCGTGCACTGAAAATTCAGGGATGAGTAAGATTTAGTTCTAATCCTTTTGAAGCTAACAGTTTAGCAGGGAATACAACCAAGAAATTTGACAATCTCAATACAACATAAAGGACTATTCGAGCTGAGGTCACATGATTATTCGTTCAACAAATACTAATTCAGGGAGCATTGAGAGCTTGCTTCCCAGCATGTTGTCAGTTTGGGTTAAATTCTTACTTAAATTAAAAAAAAAAAAAAAAGAATATTAGCCCTGGCTGGTATGGCTTAGTGGACTGAGCGCCGGCCTGAGAACGCGAGGTTCACCAGTTCAATTCCCAGCCAGGGCCCAAGCCTGGGTTGCAGGCCAGGTCCTCAGTAAGGGGTGCACAAGAGGCAACCACACATTGATGTTTCTTTCCCTCCTTCTCCTCCCCTTACCTTCTCTCTAAAAATAAATAAATAAAATCTTTAAAAAAGAGAATATTAACTCAGCGATCACTATGTGCCAGAGGATAAGAAAGCCTGCCTATTCTTACCCTCAAAAGTGTTCACAGTGTAAAAGCCTGCTACACCCGGGGCACTGTAAAAGAGTTAGAACTGACAGAGAAGTGAGACTACACAGGTTTATGACCCTTTTTCCTCAAAGACAGAGATGCATTTGTTCATTCAACACATATGTGAAAGCATGTATTAGACATGAAGAGACCATTATAAGCCAAGTAGAGATTGCCATCTTTGTCAAAGACTTCAATGTGCAATAATGCACTGATCCCCACAACACTTCCAAATGATTAAATTCCCTCCATGTTCCAAAGTATAAATTACTCCTTTGCAAATACCCTCAACTTCTTGTTCCCTCCTCATTACACTCTCTGGACAAAACACCATCCTAGAAGAATTTCACTATCTACCCTTTTTTGGTGGCAACACCCAGCAACTAATCATCTATGAAGCCAGGGAAGATTCACACAACACAGTGTGTCACGGCAAATTCATAATCATTAACATAAACAAACTCTAAGTAGATGAAAATCCTACAAGGTCTCTTTAGAAAGAACACTCTCCCACCATTGGGAAAGAATGCTTTTCAGCCCTGGCTGGTGTGGCTCAGTGGATTGAGTACCAGCCTTTGAACCAAAGTGTGGCTGGTTTGATTCCCGGTCAGGGCACATGCCTGGGTTGCAGGCCAGGTCCCCAATGGGGGCGGGGGGGCATGCGAGAGGTAACCACATATTGATGTTTCTCTCCCTCTCTCTCTTCCCTTAAAAAAAAAAAAAAAGAAGTAATGGTCAAAAAAGATAATATCCTATACATTGAATCTATAAAATTGTTTTATAGTTTAATATTTATTTAATTACACAGTTAATTCACTGGATACAAAGAATAAAACAAAACTGATTGCTTCTTTAAAAAAGTCAAAAAATGGTCAAACTAGATTCAAAATACAAACCCACTAATCCCAGAAGCAAAATGGACCCAAAGCAAAATTTAAAAAAAAAAAAGCAACATGGCAAATGCCTAAAAACCAATGACAAAGAGAAAAATATTTAGATGGGTTTGTGCAGACACAATTAAAAAAAAGGTATAATCACTGAATTTTCATCAGAAGCAATGCTAGACAAAAGACAATGGAATAACATTTTTAAAGTGCAATAGGGAGAAAAAGTGCAATGAAAACATTTTTCAAAAACAAAGGTAAGATAAAGATATTTCCAAACAAAAGTTTGGAACAAACAAACAAACAAATTTTCATCAGGCGATTTACACTATAAGAAAAGTTCAGCCCTGACTGGTGTGGCTCAGTAGATTGAGTGCCGGCCTATGAACCAAAACGTCACAGTCTCGATTCCCAATCAGGGGACATGCCTGGGTTGCCAGCCAGGTGCCCGGTAGGGGGTGTAGGAGAGGCATCCACACATTGATACTTCTCTCCCTCTCTTTCTCCCTCCCTTCCCCTCTGTCTAAAAATGAATAAAATCTTTTTTAAAAAAATAAGAATAAAAATAAAAGGTCAATGTTCTTTAAGCTGAAGAAAACTGAAACAAGGCAAGTGTTTGGGATCTAGACAAAAAGAAAGAATGCTAGTAAAGGAACATGTGAATAAATAATGAAATTTTTATTTCCTAATTTCTTTAAGAACTGATTAATCAGGACAAAAATAAAAACAGTATACTGTACAACTTATAACATGAAGAAATAAATATTATACAATATCTCAACAGCACAAAGGAAAGGCTTAGAGAAGGGAAATGAAGGAATACTCTTACAAGGTAAAGTGATGTTTAAAAGTAGACTGTGTTAAGTCTTTGTATTATAGAACCTAGAGCCATATTTCTCACTTTTTGGTCTTAGGACCCCATTATAATCTTAAATATTGGGTTATGTCTATCAACACTTACTACATTGTAAGTTAAAGCTGTTAAGTCTTTAAAATACACATTAATTCATTTAGAAATAATACATGTTAAAAGACCAATCTCATGTTGACAAACATTTTTTAAAAGCTGAATTTTCAAAAATAACATTCAAGAGTTTAGTGACAAAAGCAGCACTGTTTTTAATTCTTGCAAATTTTACAATGTATGGCTTACAAAGGAAATAATGGGGTCTTAGGGACCCCAGAGATTCTAAGGCTATACTCTAAAAATTGCCATCTTTGAATGATCAATAAAGAAGGAAAGAAAAGGAGAGAAACAGAACTAGTAAGATAAAATGGAACTTTAAAAATATTCAATTCAAAAGAAATCAAGAAAGGTGTGGCTAGTGTGGCTCAGTGGATTAAATATCAGCCTGTGAACCAAAAGATCACCAGAGTTCAATTCCCAGTCAGGGTACATATCTGGGTCAGATCTCCAGTTGGGGATGTGTGAGAGGAAACCAATCAATGTTTCCCTTCTACACTGATGTTTCCCTCCCGTTACCCCTCATTGTCCCTTTCTCTAATAACAAATAAAATCTTTAAAAAAAATCAAGAAAGGAAGAAAGAAACACAACAACAAACGGGACAAACAGAGCACAAATAACTAACAGAGAGACTCATACCCAACTATTTTGATAGTTACATGCATTCTAATTTAAAAGGCACAGCTTAGACCAGGCTATGGTTCCCACTCTTCTTGGTTCCTACTCCCAATGGCACTGAGGATGTAAGGGGCAGGGGGGCCCCAAGAGTAGGAGGTAAGGGGGAGCAGGTGTGTGGGTACAGGTGTCCAGCAGAATACAGGGCAGGAATTGGGAGGAGAAGGAAAGAGCAAGGACAGGCCCATGAGCAATGGTGTCCAAAGAGGAAGAAACAATAAAAAAAAATCTCAAAATGGAAAATGCCAACCAGAAAAATGGGGGGGAAAACCCCAAAAGAATGAAAAGGAGCGCAAGATGCTAATAAAAGATAGCCCTTGGCTCTCCCTTTGGAAGCTAGTGAATATTGTGTGCCTAGAGGAAATTGTAGGCAGTTACAACATGTAGGCAGCAGTCCATCCTGCAGCACAGACAGGACTCGAGTCAGAGACTTGGAGAGCTACAGGCAAGGATGAAATAGAAGAACACAGAAAAGAACTTCTGGCCAAGATGGAGTCACAAGTAGATACATTGTGCCTCCTCGCACAACCAAAAGAAGGACAACAACAAATTTAAAAACAAAAAACCAGAACTGACAGAAAATTGAACTGTATGGAAGTGCAACAACCAGGGAGTTAAAGAAAAAAGATGGGTACCCCGCTGGAGAGGACTCAAGGCAAGGCAGTGGCTAGAGAACAGGTGGCTTGCAGACAGGGTGATCCCACATTCACGTGCAAATAAACTAGAAGGAACAACTAGGGAGCCAGATAGATAGTGCAACCCAGGGTTCCAGCTCAGGGAAATAAAGCCTCAAAGCCTTTGACTGAAAACACCTGTGGGGATGGAGGTGGCAATGAGAGAAACTCCCAGCCTCACAGGAGAGGTCATTGGAGAGACCCACAGGGTCCTAGAATGTACACAAAACCCCCCACCCAGGGAATCAGAACCAGAAGGGCCCAATTTGATTGTGGGAAGTGGGGGAAGTTACTGAAAACCAGCAGAGAGCACAGTAACAGCACTGTTCCCTCTCGGACCCCTCCCCCA
Organism: Carollia perspicillata; assembly: GCA_004027735.1. Taxonomy (NCBI): domain Eukaryota; kingdom Metazoa; phylum Chordata; class Mammalia; order Chiroptera; family Phyllostomidae; genus Carollia; species Carollia perspicillata. Next base: position 8,581 of record PVKM010016893.1, read on the forward strand.
CATACAGCGTCAACCCAGAGACTGGGTTGCCCCACCCTGGTGAATGACTAAGGCCCCGCCCCTTACTATGTAACAGGCACACTGAGACCAAAAAAAAGTGGTCCAAACAAAAGAACAGATCAAAGCTCCAGAAAAAATGCAACTAAGCGATGAAGAGATAGCCAACCTATCACATACACAGTTCAAAACACTGGTTATCAGGATGCCCCAGGAACTCACTGGGTACTTCAACAGCATAAAAAAGACCCAGGCAGCAATGAAGGTTGCATTATGTGAAATAAAGAAAAATCTACAGGGAACCAACAGTAACATGAAGAAAACCAAGACTCAAATCAATGGTTTGGAACAGAAGAAAGAAAGAAACATTCAACCAGAACAGAATGAAGAAACAAAAATTCAAAAAATGAGGAGAGGCTTAGGAACCTCCAGCACAACTTTAAATTTTCCAATATCCAAATCATATGGGTGCCAGAAGAGGAAGACCAACAAATTGAAAACTTATCTAAACAAATGAAGGAGGACATCCACAATCTGGCAGAGAAAATAGACTTTCAGGAAGTCCAGGAAGCTCAGAGAGTCCCAAAGAGGTTGAACCCAAGGAGGAACACACCAAGGCACTCAATAATTACATTAGCCAAGATTAAATATAAGGAAATAATCTTAAAAGCAGCAAGAGAAAAGGAAAGAGTTACCTACAAAGGAGTTACCATTACACTATCTTGATTTCTCAAAAGAAATCTTGCAGGCAAGAAGGGGCTGGAAAGAAGTATTCCAAGTCATGAAAGGCAAGGACCTACATCCAAGATTGCTCTATCCAGCAAAGCTTTCATTTAGAATGGAAGGGCAGATAAAGTGCTTCTCAGATAAGGTCAAGTTAAAGGAGTTCATCATCACCAAGCCCTTATTATATGAAATATCTAAGAAAAAGAAGATCCAAACTATGAACAGTAAAATGACAACAAACTCACAGCTATTAACAACCAAACCTAGAAAAACAAACAAACACACAAACAACTAGAACAGGAACAGAATCACAGAAATGGAGACCATCACATGGAGGGTTATAAGTGGGAGAGTGGGAGGAGGAGAGAGGGGGAAAAGGTACTGAGAATAAGTATCATAAGTGGTAGATAGAAAATAGACATGGGGAGGTTAAGAGTAGTATAGGAAATGTAGAAGTCAAAGAACTTATATGTACAACCCATGGACATGAACTGAAGCAGGGGAAGGCAGGTGGGAAGGGGTGTGCAGGGTGGAGGGGAATAAAGGGGAAGAAATGGAACAACTGTAATAGCATAATCAATAAAATATATTTTAAAAAAGAATACAGAAAGGATGGAGGAGCTGAGAGGGCTGACAGAAACGCTAAGGGGAAAGCAGTTCAGTCATAGTCTAAAGGCACTTAGCACTGACACCCTACTCCCATTACCATCACAGTGAGTTTTGTCTTTTTTTAAAAAAGATATTACTTATTTTTAAAGAGGGAAAGGGAGGGAGAAAGACAGAGAAGGAAACATCAATGTGGGGTTGCCCCTCCTGCACCCCCTACTGGGGACCTGGCCAGGAACCCAGGCATGTGCCCTGAGTGGGAATCGAACTGGCAACCCTTTGGTTCACAGCCCATGCTCGATCCCCTGAGCTACACTGGCTGAGTTTTGTCTTATGCCTGAGAAACCTCATGTCTTCTGCTCTGAAAATCCCTAAAGTTAACAGGAAGACACATCTGCTTCCTAAACTTACATATTTGTGACATACCTTCCTTGTAAATCTATTGCTGATACTTGTTTCCTGTGAGTCTCGTACTACCAGCTTCTAAATGAATGTTGTGTTTTGGCCCAATTTATAAGTTTGTGTCAGCAGGGGAGTTTTACCTATTGCATGGGAAAATGCTTATTATATGCTGTGAAGTTAATAAAGCAATTTAAAAAGCAAAAAATTAAAATACAATAAAATAAAATAAAATGCAAATTGTCAGACTGGATAAAAAAAGTAAGCCCTTGCTCGGTAGCTCAGTTGGTTAGAAGGTCCACCCAACATGCCAAGGTTGCAGGCTCAATCTCTGAGTCAGAACAAATATAAGAATCAATCAATGAATGCATAAATAAGTAGAATGACAAATCAGCATTTTGTTCTTTTTTCCTTTCCTCTCTCTCGAAGATCAATAAATACAATTTTTTAAACATGTTTTAAAAAGACTGCTTTTACAAGAGATATGCTTTAAACAAAAAGAATACTACAAAGTTATTAAACATTAATCCCAAGGAAGCTTGAGTGATTATGTTAATTCCAGAAAAAGAATGCCGCAGGGCAACATTACCAAAAATCACCATAGATGTCTGGCTGGTGGGGCTCAGTTGGTGGGAGCACGGTCCCTTCTCTCACATCAGTGTTTCTTTCTCCCTCTCTCCCTCTATTCCCCTCTCTCTAAAACCAATAAGGATGAAGCCCTGACCAGTGTGGCTCAGTTGTTTGGGCATTGGCCTGCAAAATAAAAGGTTGCTAGTTTTATTCCCAGTCAGGGTACTCGCCTGGGTTGTGGATTCCATCCCCAGTAGGGGCTCAGTATGAGAGGCAACCAATCAAGGTTTCTCTCTCAAATGGATGTTTCTCTCCCTCTCTTTCCCTCTCTCTAAAAAAAATAATAAAATCTCTTTTTTAAAAATAAGCATGTCCTCAGAGTGTGAAAGTGGAAAAAAATTGATGTCTTAATGATAAAAGGGTCAATTAAGATGTAATTCCTAAATGTGCACACACTTACTAACAGCTTCAAAATTCATGAAGCAGCCCTGAAAGATGTGGCTCAGTTGGTTGGGTATCGTCCTGCAAAGCAAAAGGTTACTGTTTGATTCCCTGTCAGGGCACACGCCTTCACTGCAGGTTCGGTCCCTGGTCCCGGTGTGTACCAGAGGCAACAGATCAATGTCTCTCTCACATTGTCTCTCTCTCTCTTTCTCTCTCCCTTCCCCTCTCTCTAAAAAAGTAATAAAATCTTTTCTAAAAATTCATGAAGCAGAGGCAAAAATACACAATGAGAAAATAACAGTTTCTTAAAAAATGGTAGTGAGAAAACTGGAGAGATACACACAAGAAAATGAATCTGGAACCATTTCAAATACCACGTACAAAAATAAAGTCAAAATGGATCAAAATTTATGAAGCAGAAACTGAAAAAAGGAAAACCTATAATTACAGTTGGAATACTCATCTTCAGTAATTGATACAAATAGGTAAGAATTATCAACCAATTTGACTTGACATTCATAGAATATGCAATTGCAGAATAGATTCCTCTTTTTTAAAAGACTTTATTTATTTATTTTTAGAGAGAGAGGAAGGGAAGGATAAAGAGAGAGGGAGAAACGTCAATGTGTGGTTGCCTCTCAGTCGCTCCCTACCAGGGATCTGGCCCCCTACAGGGTGGCCTACCTGGTCACCCTACCAGGGTTCCTGCAACCCAAGTATGTACCCTGACTGGGAATTGAACCAGCAACCTTTTGGTTTGCAGGCCAGCAATCAATCCACTGAGCCACACCAGCCAGGGCATATTCCTCTTAAGTATATATGAACATGTACCCAGATATCTGAGCCATAAAACCAATCTCAATAAATGTACATGAATCCTCCACATAATCAAAAAAAAATGAATAGGAACACGTCCCAATTCATTTTTTGAGACCAGCATTATCCTGATACTAAAACCAAACAGAGCATTTCTAAAAAGAATTCTCATAAACGTTGACGTAAGTTAGAACATTTAACAAAATTTTAGCAGACTGAGCCCTTAACCAGTATAGCTCAGTCGGTTGGGCGACATCCCACAAAGCAAAAGGTTGTCACTTCCGCTGTGGGCCAGGGCACCTGCCTGAGTTGCAGGTCATGTTTATCTCACACATAGATGTTTCTCTTCCTCCCTTCTCTATCTAAAAATAAATAAAACCCTTAAAATATTAACTGAATGTGAAATCTTACAAAAATCAATGTACCTGGAACCTGACTTACAAAATAGAAATAGACTGGTCTTATCTTTCTTCAAAAGAATCTTGCGTTTAGCCCTGGCTGGTGTGGCTTAGTGGATTGGGTTCCAGCCTGAGAACCGACAGGTCACATGTTCCATTCCTGACCAGGGCGTATATCTGGGTTGCCCGCCTGGTCCCCAGTTGTGGACTTGTGGGAGGCAACTATTCTGTGTAACTCTCACACATTGATGTTTCTCTCCCTGTTTCTCTAAATACAAAAAAAGGCACTAGTAAACCAAGTACGCCCTCAACCAGAAATATTTCCTTCCCTCTGTACTAATTTTTGGGTTGAGCCATCACTAGATGTTTAGTTGTAAGAATGTGTTTTGGGGTGTTTGCTGTAGAATGTGGAGTCTGACATAATACCTGATGTCAAGTTCATAAACAGATAATCGGATTTACTTTAGGAATGCTATACTACTTAAAAACGGTAGGCGCCAAATACTCTTTTGGCTTGCATTTTGCTCCGAGTTTAGTTTAAAACGTGTTCCAGGTTTTCTGCGTGTTTTTTTTTTTTTTTAACACCGTGAAATTGAAAGAATTTCAGTCTTTGGGGTTTCCAGTTCCCCCAGCCAGTCTCAGGAGGGTCTCCCGGAGCTGGTCCCCGGACCAGCGGACTCAAATAGTGCGGGCCGGGGAGCCACCGCCTCTAGGAAATGCCGTCTGCAATGCACGCGGGGGAACCGTCGAGGTTTGGGGCATTTGGGTTCATTACGACAGTAAGCACCACCGTCCCCAACGGGGCGGGCCCAACGACACGCCCGGCACTTACGTCTAATCTCACCGCACACGGTGAAACAGCTGCAGCCAAGGAGAGTCTTAAGATCTGAGGAGGGGACTCGTCCAAGGTCACGCGGAGGGCGAGACTCGCCCTCGCGGAGCCTCCACTCACCTGCTGAAGATCACTGCGATCCGCCCTGAGGCTCGGACGCCTCGGGCAGGAAACTCCCCTCCAGTTTGCACTTCCCGGACTGCGACGGGAGTCTAGCGCGAGCTCAGCCTCTTCAGACTTTACCCAGAGTCTGCCCAACGACCCCACAAACGCCTTCGCAAGGTCCCCGACGACCCGCCTCGCCCTCCCGGCGCCCGGCACTCCGCCACGATTCGCGTCCCTGCCCCGGCGCTCACCAGCACCACGCAGCGGCCCAGGGCATCCTTCTGAGCGTCGGGAGGGACGATGGTCACCGGAGAGAGGCCCGGGTGCAAGAAGTGAACCATGGCAGCAACTACGGCCGGCGTGGCGTGAGGAGAGAGCGGACGTCGAGGGGGAGCCCGAATTCCTCAGGAGGTGGGGCGGACGAGTTCCGGGAGGCTACTGAACCGCGCCGGGTCCGAGGGCCGCGCACGCACGCACTGCCTGCGCGGATGCTGGTAGCCAGGCTTTTGAAACGCCCGGCGTAGCGACGCGCACGCGCCCCCGCCCGCAGCCGCCTCACCCGGCGCCCGCCCGCAGAGGTCGGCCCTCCGCAGACCCGCCCCCAGGTGGAGCCCTCTCCCTTCCGCCCCGCCGACCACCACAGCACCCTATCAGGGCCCGACCACCTCAGCACCCTATCAGGGCCCGACGGTCCCTCCCCACCTACCCAGCGCTCGGGAGGCCGCTCTCAATCCTGCCCCCAAACACGCGCAACTCCGGCTCTGCCCCGCGAGCCCACCCTCCCCCGGCCCTACACCTCGCGGCTTGATACCTAATTACTCTTGTCCTTCAGAGGCGTGCGCGCCCGCGACCTGCTTATGTAGTTGAGAAGTAGAACAAGTATTTTTAATACTTGAAAATATATTTTTGGCCCTGGCAGGTGTGGCTCAGTGGATTGAGCACCAGCCTGCGAACTAAAAGGACGGGGTTGGATTCCTGGTGGGGGCACCTGCCTGGGTCACGGGTCGTGTCCCCACGTGGGGGCGTGTGAGAAGCTACCAATTGGTGTCCCTCACAGGTCAATGTTTCCCTCCCTTTCTCGCTCCCTTCCTCTCTCATAGATAGAGATAGATAGATAGATAAAATCTTTTAAAAAAAAAAGAAATAAGCCTTGGCTGATGTGGCTCAGTGGATTGAGTGCTTGGTTCAATTCCCAGTCAGGGCACATGCGTGCGCTGTGGGCTAGGCTCCCGGTAAGGGACTCCTGAGAGGCAGCCACAGAATGATGTTTCTCCCCCCCGCTTTCCTTTCCTTCCCCTCTCTCTAAAAATAATTAATAAGATCTTTAAAATATATATATAACTAAAAGAAGAAATAAAAAATATGTATTTTAAAGGCTTTTCTCCTAAAAATCTGGCAACAGCACCTCATATCAGTCCTCTGTTTCAACTCCTGCTTACATTAGATGGCTCAAATATCAAATGCTCTTTTAACCTCGTAAGTAACAAAATGAACTAAGCTTTCATGTTCCCTAAAAAGTACTAAGAAAACCCTTATAACTTGCTCCAAGAGAACAATAAATTACTACACTTTAGCTAATCAAAATGAAAATCTGTCTTAGAAAAGGATAGTTCTGGACTCTGGATTTGAATGCTAGTTTGGGTTACCACTCTGCCTCCTTACTAACTTCTGAGTCTTGGGCAAGATTCTTAATACTTCTGAAGCTCAACCTCCCAAAGTAAAATGGGATGAGAATTCCTCACCTCTCGAGGTCAATGTGAGCATTAAATAAGATAATGTATGTAAAACATATGACAATGCTTACAAAGCAAGTCCTTGATTCGTAGATTCAAATGTTAAAATTATTTTTCAAGTACAAATAATTGCAAAATGCTTTTCTTTCACATTTATTCTTTTACTTAGTCCTCATACAAAAAAAATGTTGGGTTATGGGTATCTCCATTTTATCCATAGAGAAACTGAATACCTGAGAGGTTGTGTAGACAAATTGTTTTACCCTCCTGATGAATGGAAAATCTGGAAGTCAAAATTGAGTTTTCTAAACTCCAAGTCCAAATCACTATTCTTTATTTTTTAAGTGGACTATTTTATAACCTCCCCTCTGTCCTCAAACTTGCAACACCTCCTCTCCCCACCAAACTCTCAACTTCCTCTTTTCCTGAAAAAGAAAAGCAATTGTGCTGGTTTGGGCAGCACATACACTATTTTTGGAATGATACAGAGATTAGCATGGCTGCTGCTAGCATGAATGATGCGCAAATTTGTGAAGCATTAAAAGGAAAGAAAGAAAAACAATCAAAAAGGACCATCTTACACCTCCACTATTACATCTATCCACCAGTGTAGGCTCTTTGTCTTTGTATTCCCTCCCATTACTGTGAACGATTTTTGCTCTTATCTAAGGCCAACCCCTGAACTTGTGCACTAAGTCTCATCCCCTCCTGCTTGTTCAAAGACATCATCCAGCAACATCCTTTTTTCCTCCTGCATTATCATCTTTTCCCTCTTTTTTGGATTATTGCCACCAGCATATAAACAAGCTGATATTTTCCATAATTAAATAATAAAAGAATGCTGCTTTTTCTCTAATTTCCCTTTTCAGGTATTATCCCCATACCTCTACTACCTTGCTGTCTCCAATTTTTCTACTACCAATTTCTTTCATCCCCACCATTCCACTAAACCATTCTTGCCAAGAACTGCTATTCCTCATCTTGATTCGACTGTTCAGCAGCATTTGATGCAAATGGTCACTTTTTTCCCCTAAAATTCTCTATTTAGCTTCCAGGACACACCTTGACCTCCTCCTCCCCGTGGCTTCCTCTTCTTTCTTTCCCTTCTCCTCCTGCCTCATGGGCTGCTCCTTCTCATCCTCTGGATCCTTCACCACCCAGACTCTGAATCTTTGTGTACCCCAGGAATCTATCCATTCTCTTTTACCTGTGGTGATTTTATCTGGTTTCATAACTTTAAAGTCAATCTATGTGCTCATATATTCTTATTTTATATGTCTAGCCTAAAGCTCACTTTTAAACTTCAGAGTCATATATCCCGCTGTCTATTCAACATGTCTACCTTGTTATCTAAATGGCCTTAATGTATCAAATGTAGACTCCCAATGGTCTCCCCTCAACCTGCTTTTCCTACCAGTCTTTCCCAGTTCAGTTATGGCAACCGCTTCCTTTCAGTGGTTTATGACACAAACCTTGGAAATCATTTTTAACTCCTCTGGGAATCTTGTTGGCTCTATCTTCATTTTTTTTTATTGATTTTAGAGAGAAAGAGGAAAGGGGAAAGAGAGAAACATCAACTTATTGTTCCACTTATTTATGCATTCATTGGTTGCTTCTTGTATGTGCCCCAACTGGGGATGGAACCTACAACCTTGGTTTATTTGGATGATGTTCTAACCAACTGAACTATCCAGCCAGGACTTGTTGGCTCTGTCTTCAAAATATATTCAGAGACTGTCTATGTCTTACCTCTTCTATCACTGCTATTCAGGTCCAAGCTTCTGTCATTACCCACTTGGATATTTATGGTATTCTCCTATCTGGTTTCCCTGCTTCCACTCTTGCTCCATTAATATGTACTCTCAACATGGGAACTAGAGTGATCAATTTAAATGATCATGTCACTCTTCTGCCCAAAACTCTCTAATAGCTTCCCATCTCACACAGAATTTAAAAAAATAACAATAATGCTCTACAATGCTTCTATATAACCTGTCTTTTCCATGCCCTTCTCTCACCTCACCTTCTGTCACTCTTTCCTTTGCTTATTCTACTCCAGCACTATTGGATTCCTTGCTGTCCTTATGAGAGGCTCTTATTTCCTTCAAGGTTTTTTTTTTTAAGATGCTATTTATTTTTCAGAGAGAGAATAAGGAAAGGAGAAAGAGGGGGAGAGAAACACTGATGTGTCAGAGAAATATCAATTGGTTGCCTCATGCATGTCCCCAATTGGGGATCTGGCCCACAACCCAGGCATGTGCCCTGACAGAGAATCGAACCAGCAACCTTTTGGTTCACAGGCCAGTGTTCAATCCACTGAACCACACCAGTCAGGGGTTAGTTACTTCAAGTTTTGCTCAAATGTTGCCTAATCAATAAGGACTTCCCTCACTATGATGCATTAAATGGAAATCCCCACCACCATCAGCACGCCCTCCCCATATTTTTTTTTAATATTTTATTTATTTATTTTTAGATAGAGCAGACGGGAAGGAGAAAGAGTGGGATAGAAACATCAATGTGTGGTTGCCTCTCATGTGTCCCCTACTGGGGACCTGGCCTGCAACCCAGGCATGTGCCCTGACTGGTAATCGAACCAGTGACCCTTTGCTTCACAGGCCCGTGCTCAATCCACTGAGCTACACCAGCCAGGGCCCCTCCCCACATTTCTTACCCCTTTTATCTTACCTACATACTTAACACTATTTGTCATGCTATATATTTATTTTATTTGTTTATTTTCTTCCTCTTCCCACTAGGAAAAAACTATAAACCACAGGAAAGCAAGGACTTTGTTTTGTTGTATCCCCAGGTCTAAAACAGTGCCTAATTTATGCAAGGTGATCAATAATATTAGTTTAAAAAATATGTACAATTGTTAACTGGAACAAATGAATTGTAGCTGTTGGGGGAAGTTTCTCTCTGAAATCAGACATGGTTGCATCTATGTAGAGAGGGGCAAGTTTTGGAATAACCTGTTCCTCTACCCTTTCCTTCCCTAATCTCCTCTGTATCTATCTCATACCTATCCTCCAGTTTTCCCCTTCAATCTAACAAATCATTTCTGAGGATTTAGTTCATGCTCTTAATTGGCCTGTTACCAGACTCTTCCTTCCAATCGTCTACCTAAAACATAAATCTGATCCGTTCTCCCCAGTTTAAAACACTTGCATGGCTCCCCATTATCCTCAAAAATGAGAAGTAAACGTCTTAGAATGGTTTCAGATGGGCCTTCATGATCTTGACTCCTGGTTACCTCTCAAGCTTAAACCATCAATATTCTCATTATAACCTTTCTTTTGGTCACTATGTACTGAGATTGTTTCAGTTCTAGAAATATACTTTTGTATATTTATTGTTGTCTACTCTGCCTCCCCCTAATAAGTAATTCCTATTAATCCTTCAGGTCTCACTTAGATGTCACTTCCTCTAGAAAGCCTTCACATGCATAACCCGCCCTCTTCCAGCCAACTCTATAGGATAGGTAGGGTAAGTGTAGTGCGGATACAGATAAGTTGGGAAGTTTAAGGAAATTAAACTTCCAAAATGAAGTTAGAAAACAATAGTTAAGATCTCTTTAAATCATGGTTAGAGTTCTTTAAGAACTTTGTATAAAATTTTTCTTTATTGATTTTACAGAGAAAGGAAGAGAGAGAGAGGGAAACATCAGTTTGTTGTTCCACTTATTGATGTATTCATTGGATGGTTCATATACGTGCCTTGACCAGGAATTGAACCCTGCAACCTTGGTGTAGCAGGATGACACTAATCAACTGAGCTACCTGGCCAAGAGATAATCTTTGTAAAGTTTTTAAAGCTTTGTTGCCATGAAGTACAGGGAAAGGTCATGAGCTTTGATGTCAAAAATCCTGAATTCAAATTTTATCTCCACCTCTCCTTTAAGTAATTACTTAACCTATGAGCTTCAGTTTCCTCTTCTGGAAAATGAGATAAATAATATCAAACTTGCAGAATTTTCAAAAACTAAGTGACTGTCTAATGCCTGATGTGTTCTTCTTATCTTCTCAGATGGGATGCTTTCTAAGGGAGAGGTTTCTGTCTTTGTCTCTTTCCGGGCATCAAAAACACAAACATTAGCTGTGAAGATTTGTTATTTGTGTTATCTTTGGTTTGTTTCTCCCATTGTAATGATCAGCACTAAAACCTTTATTGTAGGAAGAGCCTGCCCAGGACATGAAGGCACTGGAACCTTACAGGGGTGCCAGCAGCCCTAAACAGGAAAGGGTTAAGAGGTCTTCCTGGAGGATTATTGGTAAAGGTAATAGAATAAAGTAATGAACTTGAAGAGAAAGGGCTCCTGGGGAACCAAACTAACTAGGGAAATGGTCCCCTGGGGCTATTTCATAGTTTCTTGCTGTCCTTACTTAAGTAATCACCTGTAGGCAGAAATGAGTAAAATAAGGACAAATGATACGAATAAAACTAAATGCATATGCAGGTATTTAAAGGATTGTCCTGACCCCTGCTGGTGTGGCTCCGTTGGTTGGAGCCTGGTCCCCTGTCCAGTCAGGGCCTGTACATGGGGAAGCAACTTATTGATGTTTCTCTTCCTCTAAAATCAATAAACTAAAAATAAATAAATTAATTAAATAAAGGATTGTCCTTTCTTCTGACATGATGTCTTCATATTTATTGGTGTTAACAATTTTTTAAAATGAACTTACTGTGAGCCCTGTTGGGAGGAAACACCCCTCTGCCAATTTAGGTCCAATTGGTGGATCTTGAATTAACTGACAATAAATAAACGGAAGAAAAGTTTATTTCTAGCAATACCCTATAGAAACTAGCTCCAAGAACACCTGGAAGTAAAGGTTTATATGCTGGTATGATCGAATAGGAGAGTGCTTTAGAGTTTCAAAGGACTGAAGGTCCGATGAGTGTGGTTTATACCATCATTTTGGAATGTCCTGGTGCCTGTGGCCAGTGCCTTCCTGACTGAAGATCTCCCTGAAGGTACGTGGGGCCTCTGGCAGCTGTTTTACATACCGGTAAGGGTTCTAGTCAGATAAGGGATGTCAGATAAGATTTCTTCCTCTAACCTCTGTAGCTTAAATGTTTTCACATTGAGATGATCTCTATAAGGAGTTTCAGTTTCGTGGGTTGTTGATCTCTTTAGCCCCACTCAAGAAATTTTCTTCCCAAATATGTAAAGTAGTATGTTTTATTGTAGGGCCAGTGAGGTCAAAAAACCGTAAATTTGGAAAGCAGTCAGTGAGGTCAGTTCTTTGAGATAGACCAAAAAAGTGTGTAGAAATAGCCGTAATAGTTAAATTGGATTTTCCCCCTTTATAGCTCAGGTTTAAGAGCATAGATTTCAGACTTGGCCCCTGGCCAGGTATGTTGGTTAGAGCGCCAGCCCAATACACGGAGGACGCAGATTCTGTTCCAGCGAGCACATACAAGAATCAACAAGTGCATGAGTAAGTGGAACAACAAATCGATGTTTCTCTCTCTCAAATCAATAAATAAAATAGGTGTTTTTTTTCTAAAAGAGCATAGACTTCAGAGTCTGACAGACATGAGTCTTCTGTGTGACTCTGACACCTCCTAGCTTGTGACTATGGCAAATTTATTTAACAACTCACAATTTCCTTATCCACAAGAGAATAATTATCTTCTTTACAGAGCTGTTGCAAGGCTTAAGTAAGAAAATATACACATTTGCACATTAAAATGGCTTAGCGTAGTGCTTGCCTTGATATATTGTACTTTTTGGCTACATTGGAACTCCAAGTCAGCTATTGGAATCGACTTAATATCTAGTGGTATTTGAAATTATAGACCCTTTGCAATAGTACCTGGTTCATAGTGCTAATTGATTGACCCTGTTAAAGAAAATCCAGAGGCACAAGATCACTTGCGTTAAAACTCATGATCCCAAACGGAGATTTAATATCTGACCTAATTGCTGTTTCAGCCTCTCCCAGAAACATAATCCTAATCAACCAGTCTGGAGTTTTCTGGTCAACACCAATGAGGTAATCTGTCAGGTAGACAGACCCTGTCCATTTCCTGCCCACCCCCACCCCCAAGGAAGACAAGATAATATGCCTGATAAAAAACCAAAAGAAGGCATTCTGGTCTAAATATATATAATCCTTTCTTAGCTTTTGTTAATAACTCCCTTGCTTCACCCTTCTTCCTATAAAAACTTTACATTTTGCACAACCCTCATGGAGTGCCCTTCTAATTGTTAGATAGGATGCTGCCTGATTCACAAATCACTTAGTAAAGCAATTAGATTTTCAAATTTACTCTGTTGAATTTTGTTCTTTAACCACCCTTAATTCTAAACTATAGTTGATCTATTCCCATAGATTTTTTTAAAGATTTAAAAATATATTTTGTTTATTTTTACAGAGAGAGAAAGGGAGGGAGGAAGAGGGGAAGAGAAACATATAGATTGATTTCCTTTTGCACACTCCCAAACAGGGCGGGGCTGCAATCCAGGCGTGTGCCCTAACCTGGAATCAAATTGATGGTTTTTGGTTTGGGGGAGGACATCCAACCCACTGAACCACATCGGTCAGGGTCGCATATGTTTTTAAAGCAGAAGACTCTTTAAATCCACAATCAATAATGTGATTTGTCCTGGCTGGGTGGATTGAGCACGGGCCTGTGAAGCAAAGGGTCACTGGTTCGGTTCCCAGTCAGGGCACATGCCTGGGTTGCAGGCCAGGTCCCTGGTGGGGGACACATGAGAGGCAACCACACATTGATGTTTCTCTCCCACTCTTTCTCCTTCCCTTCCCCTCTCTCTAAAAATAAATAAATAAATATATATATTTTTAAATGTGATTTGTTTCATGAACCAGTTTCAGACGGCTCTTGATTACACTTTTGTCTTCACATACAAAGACATCATTCCTGAGATTGTACAAAGCAGCAAAAAGTTCTACGAAGAGTGGGGATTCTGGTGTTAAAACAGTGTCTAGGTTTTAACATACAAGTTCCTCTACTTATTACCTATGTGAATTGTTGCAAATCATTTGGCAATAGGCCTCCCCTTATCTGTAAAATAGGAGGTAATTCTCTCCCCTTATAAGATGTTGGAGGGTTAGATTGAACACAGTACTTGGTTCATTATTTATATTTGCAGTTTTGAATTGATGAGATCGAGAATTAGGTAGAAAATTTATTTGGTAACTCAATCTCCATATTCAAATATGACAATCACATTCTAAATATGTGTTTGAAATGGTTCCTTTTTAAAAAAATTTAAAAAATTTGCCCTGGCTGGTGTAGCTCAGTGGATTGAGTGCAGGCCTGCAAACCAAAAGGTCACCAGTTCGATTCCTAGTCAGGATACATGTCTAGGTTGCAGGCCAGGTTCCCAGTAGGGGGTATGCAAAAGGCAGCCACCCATTAATGTTTCTGTCCCTCTCTTTTTCCTTCCTTTCCCCTGCGTCTAAAAATAAATAAATAAAACCTAATAAATTTTTTTTTAAAATTTCACCCTGGCCTGTGTGGCTCAGTTTGGTGGAGCATCATCCCATAAACCAAAAGGTTACCGGTTTGACCCTCAGTCAGGGCACATACCTAGGTTGCAGGTTCAGTGTAGAAGACCGTTCTGCGTGGCGTGGGCCCAGCTCCCACTCGGAAATGCACAGGACACATGCCCATGGATAGGTTCCCCCGTGGGTAAGCAGGCCTGCAATATGCCTAGGCCGCTTTGAGTCATGCTTTTTGCTAAAAACTCCCTCACCTGGATTTGTGGCAAACATTTACTGTAAAATAACTTCCTAAAATGCATGCTAAACCTTCCAAGGACCAGTGTAACCCCTTCAACCACTTTTACCTTTTCATTTGCAAATATCCCTCTTCTGTGATGTGATTAGCAGCATTGGCTCCTTCGTTTTCTGTAAAAGGTAACCACCTAAAGCAACCTGTGCATAGTAAATGAGGACCATCATGTAATGTGCCCAGAAACCCAATAAAGGCCAGTCATGTGAGGAGGGCCACGGCTTTTGCTCCCCTTGAGAGAAAAGCCATGCTGTCCCTTTTCCTCTACCGGACTTGGTAGTCCATGTGAATGTTTCATTTCATCCATAATGACATGGACACTGTGGGCCAGTGTCCGCATCAGTTCAGTACTTGGTCAGGGTATATACAGGCAGCCAATAGATGTTTCTTGGCAATGAAAAAAATGTTCTGGCATGAGGATAAATTTTTTTAAAATTACAGTTGATATACAATATAATATTAGTTTTAGGTATACAAGATAGTTATTAGACATTTATATAACTTACAAAGTGATTACCCCTGTAAGTTTAGTACCTCATCTGACACCATACATAGTTATTACAATATAATTGACTATATTCCCTATCCTGTACTTAGATCCCTGTGATTACTTTATAACTGGCAATTTGTACTTCTTAATCCCTTCACCTTTTTCACTCAATCTCCCAAGCCCCCTCCCATTTGGCAACTGTCAATTTAATTTCTCTGAAAAACAGTTCCTTTTATGTGTATTAATGTAAGGTGAAAGGAAAGCAAAGGTTTTTTTGTTTTTAGTTCTTATATTTGCATCCCATTCTAAGAGAGACACTCATTAGAGATGGTCTTTGACTGAATCATTGCAAGATGATTTTAAACAATCATCTTATTCAATGCATGGGAGAAAGCCATTCACCTGCAACTTCTAGTCACTGGTGCTGTTTCCCCAAACCTGCTCCAAAGGCTGGCTTCCAGAAGCCGTGACCTCAATGTGGGTATTCCCACTCTATGACTTACTCTTTCATAGATTGGAGCCTCTAAAGGCTGAATTTTGAGACTGCATTAGAATCAAATCATAGTCCTGGCCAGATGGCTCAGTTGGATGGAGCATCTTCTGTACATCAAAAGGTGGCAGGTTTGATCCCCAGTCCAGACACATGCTTGGGTTGCAGTTTTGATCCCCAAGGGGTGCACGTCTGAAGCAACCAATCAATGTTTCTCTCTCCCCCACCTCTTCCTCTCTTTTTAAAAGTCAATGAACATATTCTCAGGTGAGGATTAAAAAAAAAAGTTTATAAGAGACAAAAATGACTAATGTGAGTCTTAAAGATTACTGCCTTTTCACCTCCTCTCAATTTGAGGAGCTATGCAGTTAGTCAGACTAGTTCATTGAAATATCATGATGAAGATTAAGAATGGGGAATTAGAAATGGCAGGTTAATCAGAAGGAAAGAAAAAAATTAGCCAAGACAGAGTGGGTCTATCTATATAATAAAAATAGTGAGGAAGGATGGGGGAGGGTAAAGAATGGAGGAAGGCTTTTAATTTTTAATTTTTGAAGTGTTGGCTATCAACAACACAGCTCAACAATTGGTTGGCTTAAATATTAACCAAAGGTATTTGTTGTCTTCGTTGGTATGTATGACCCATAGTAATACTACGTAACTTTTGAGTGGATTATTAAACAGACAATGAACAGTTAAGAAAAACCAATACACTTTTAAAACCACTATTACTCCAATACATCTAATCTGATGTTTCTGTTGTGAAGTAGTACTACTTGTAGCAGCCATTCATTGACAATTCTATAGCATCTAAATGCTGCCCAATAACACCATCCTCAAAGGACAGTTCATCTCTACTCTGACACTGTGGTGCACATTCATTTCTGTACCAATGCTATCTATGTGAATAGTTGTTATACTCTATTGCTTAGGGAATAATAACAGGAAAAATAAATCTGTACATGCTCAGTACAGACACGATCATCAAAGGCCTAATTACACAGTATACAACATCGACAGTCATTTTTTTCCAAATATTCTCCACCCAGTGTTGGCTGAATCTGCAGATGCAGAACCTGCTATTCCAGGGGTCAACTGTACTGCCTAAATCTAAGAAATCTCATGCTATTATGCAACAGTATGGTGTGTGGGGGCGGAATCCATTGGATTGGAGGTTGGAAAATAAGAATAGTGGTACAGTTTGTTACTGACTTGCTGAGACTTGGACAAGTTCATTTTACCTAAAACTTAGTTTCTTCAAATGTAAAGTGAAGTTTCTGAAACCAGAATCACTAAGGATTCTTCAAGGTCATGGAGTTCTTCTATAATACTATACTTTGGAGACTTCCGGCCAAGATGGAGGCGTAGCTGGAAACACTGTACCTCCTCTCACAACCAAGATTAAGGACAACAAATATTTATAAACAATAACACAACCAGAACACAGAAAATTGAAATACGGAAGTCGACAACCATTCAACCTGACCGGTAAGAGGGGCAAAGTCGGCAGGCGGCGGAGAAGGGAAAGCGGCAGGAAAACGTGGTGGCTGCCAGGCTCGGGAGCACCGGGTGGCGTAGGTGGCGTGGAGCTTGCAGACCCCAGACTCGGGGAGGAGACGAGCAGAGCACGCAGGGCACACAGGGCAGTTGGCCAACCGTGGACACACATTCGCGTGCAGATAAACTAGGCAAGAGCAGGCAGTGAGACGGACCGCACAGCCCAGGGCCCCAGCGACGGGCAATAAAGCCTAAAAACACCGATTGAAAAGGTGCCGGGAGAGGCTCCCAACCCCACAGGAGAGGTCGCTGGGGAGACCTGCAAGGTCCCGGAGTGTGCATAGGCCCTCCCACCTGGGAACCAGCGCCAGGGGGGGCCAGTTTGCTTGTGGGAGGTAGCAGAGGGGACGCAAACTCGAAAGAGAGGGTGGAACAGGCGCCATTGTTCCCTCTCTGACCCCGCCCCCACAGACAGCGTAACAACTTGGCGACTAGGCTGCGCCGCCCTGGTGAACACCTAAGGCTCCGCCCATCATACGCAACAGGCGCCACCTGACCAAAAATGACTCAAACAGAAGAAAAACTCAGAGTCCCAGAGCCAATACTTTTGAGCAAGCAAGAGATAGCCGACCTATCAGATGCACAGTTCAAAGCACTGTTAATCAGGATGCTCACAGAATTGGTTGATTTTGGTCGCAAATTAGATGAAAAAATGAAGGAGTTCATAAGTGAAATGATGGAAAATGCACAGGGAACCAGTAGTGATGGGAAGAAAACTGGGACTCAAACCAATGGAGTGGACCAGAAGGGAGAAACAAACAACCAAGCAGAAAAGAATGAAGAAACAAGAATTCAAAAAAATGAGGAGAAGCTTAGGAACCTCCAGGACATCTTTAAACGTTCCAACAT
>PVKM010016894.1:0-26403 GCA_004027735.1 Carollia perspicillata
TGTGCTTCTGAATTACTGAAAAGAGTTAACCATTGAACACAATTATAGTTAAAATGCAGAAATGACTAATGGTATAGGCCAGATAAGTCCATACCTAATCAATATAACCAAGAGTTCACAATCACTAATGGTAGTCTTTGCATTAAGATATCAAATTGTTTTTTGAAGTAAATATTTTCATTTTGTTCTTCTAAATACTCCTGTGGTCGGGCTTGTATTTGCCTGTCTTAGCAAAGGATTTGCCTTGATCAATAATACTGAAACAAGGGGAAGATTGGGCCAGTGATTAATTTCATGTTGTACTCATGGGAACAAAACAGCTGAGTGTATTTGTCTCTATAATCCCTTTTCCCAGATGTAATTACAAATGGAATTGATCAACAAATATGTTTCTACTGAGGCAGAAGCAGGCATATTAGAATTGCTAGGGTGTGTAATAACTTAGCAGAGATCTTCGGTCCTTGGGGCTACAGAGAATGGGATATTAGAATCTTATTTAAAAAGAAAACACTTTTACTTCTTCAAATTCCTTCCTTCTTGTCAAGATTAAATAACTTTTTCTTTGGCATCATTGTAGAGCCTTGTGAGGAAAAGCTAAAAACGGAATGTTTATCAGACGCATGGTGGAGTTGGAAGAGTAATAGATTTGGGAAACTGACTTTCTTGAAGATATTTAGTTGCTATATACTCACCTTCCTGGAACTTCAACTGTCTTTTTAATGTGGACAATGATATACAGCTTGCAAAGCTGTTATGAGGATTATACAAAATCATCTCTGTAAAGCAACCAGATATTTTCCAGAGAAGTAGTAAACAATTAATAAGAGCCATTCTTTACATTTCAGATATTATTTTTCTCTGTAACTTCTATAACACATGGTCATAATATCTGTATTTAATGTATATGCCTTACTTAGCAGTAATTAAAATTAATACCCCAAAATATGTCTCAAATATTAATTTGGTAAGCTGGGCTTGCACACCAAATTAACTAGTGGAAAATGCCAGTAAACTGAATTAAAACCTACCCTTGATATCTACAGTCTCCCTAGAAGTATATCCATACCGGCACAATCATGGATAATGAAATCACACACATCATCCTTCACTCAGGAATACGATCAAATGTAGACCCAAAATAAAGAGCTAGGATCTAAGCATTTTGGTTAACTAAATTACCTTCATGTCATTTTGGAGAAGTGAAAGAGATCCAGCTATTTGGTTGACTAATCTATATTTTTGAAAACGTAAACATATATTTCTTTGTCTTTAATATATATGTACTGCATTTAACACCTTGCTTAAGTCTGACTCCCTACACTGCTACGTTTCTGTAGTTTCCTGTAACATTTGCATATATGTGTGGATCTAGTCTATATCTCACCAGTTTGCGGGGACTAGCATATCCTCTTAATTAATGAGATGCAGCACTAACATGGCATTTTGTGCTGCAAATTATCTGCCAAGGAGCTTTAATATACCATTATACAAACACCCTCAGCTGAGGAGCAGTTCATCACGCAACCCTGAAGCGAGCATGCTCTCTAATGTGCATTTTTATGCTACAGAGGCCTTCCTTGCTACCATTTATTTTGTACTGGCCAACAGTTTTGATTTTGAATAGCTGACAAAAGTTGTATAGATGAGAAGTTACACTTGCCATAAAGAGCCATCACTCTGGGAATTTGAATTCAAGTTTTACAGAAGCTTATAATATCTGCAAGAAAATGATTGATGAAACAGACTGAAAAATCTGTAGGCAATTAGGTAGCAGGTAGAAATACTTTGACATTGTAAAGGGCATCATAAACCTCATTGAATCCTGATTTAGAATGGATAAACAAATATAGAAAGAAGATATGTATGTGACCTGTCATGGTTTAAGGAATCTGAAGAGAATGGCAGAGAGATTGCTAAAAGGGAAAAATGTGTCTTCATTGGAGACTCTGTTATAAAGACCATGCAAAGCTCTGACTCATTAAACATCCATTTGCAGGATCTCTTTTTCTCTCCCCACCCAACCCCCAATCAGCTTTCAAAAGTATTATGTATAATTATAATGTAACTCTTAATCATTTTACTTTGATTTCAAACAAAAACATACTAGAAAAAACATAAAAGTGCTATTTTTATTTTCCTCTTATTTTAAAGACTGTCTTTATAAAAAAATGGTATAAAGCCATAAATCCATCTTTATATTCTGAATTCCCTGGTAATTACCTAATTACTTCTATCCTTTCAGCTATAGACACACAATCATGATTAATTATTTTTCATTCCTGGTCTGAACTGACAAGTGACAATTTTCTTGTAAATCTTGAAAATGTGAAAATTGGTTTTGAGGAAAAAAATTACTAAAGATTTTTGACCCAACATAATTTCCCTATCTTATATGCACAACAACATTTGTGCTCAATGGTTTCAGTGGTTTGGAGCTATTCTATTCTCTCTGTAAATTATTTGTGTATTTCTCTGCATAGTTTCTTCCTGTGCTTTGGAAGCCATTTTTATAAATAAAGCCAATAGTAGTTGTATTGTTTAGGCCACTGTCAGCTGCCAGTGACAAAAAACACCCAAACAGGCTTGTGATAAAAAGGAAATGTATTCACATAACTGAAAAGCTCAGAGACAAAGCTGACTTCTGATGTGATTTATGACAGGAGAGAACTGATTTCCCCTGGGCTTGGTTTCTCTAGTTCTTGTCTTTATGACCTTTTTGATGTTTCTCTTCTGAAGAAGTAGCAAAATGGCTTTAGCATTTCTAAATTTTACACCTTGTTTATTTTTTTTAAATGTTCACTGGTCTCATAAAGCAAAGCCCCTATGATTAACTCTAAATGAGCTGATTGGAATGGTTTTAGCCAGTTACTATGGACAAGGTGTTAGATAGAACTAATCTTTTAGGTACAGGTAGCATGCCTTACCCTCCTAGGTAGAAGTAAAATCAACTTTACTGAAAGTGCAGACACTGAAATTAGTATGGGGCAGAAATGGTTGGCCCAAAACTAAAACTGGAAACAGTTGTACATGCTCTGACCAGGGATCCAACCCTAGATCTTGGCATTATCAGGACAATGTTCTAACCAACTGAGCAACCCAGCCAGAGCCCTTGGAAACATTAAAAGAAGAAAGAAAGGGCACTGAATTGCCTAAACAAAGAGTAAATAATCTCTACATCTTATTTTGCCAAAAATATGTTTTCAAATATATAAATAGGGACATTTAATCTGAGACCTTACCTATTTATTCTTCTTTTCCATCGCTCCTCTTGGATATTTACCCCTTGTTAATGTCCCTACTCGTCGTGTATGTGGGGAGAAGAGGGATGGCCCTGCTCTTGGAAGTGGCTGTGTCACAAAAGAAGGTGGATCTGAAAAACAGGAGAATAAGTGTCTCTCTTAAAGGATCAGAACCATCTGATCTCAGGTATTGCTTAACGGTTGTTTGAGTTAACAAAAAATATGGAAGACTTACTCTGATGTTTCAGATTACATGCTAATGGCTTCTGCATGAACAAGGACTTTACCTCCTCCTAATGACACTGTTCTAAATGATTTATTGAGTTTAAAATGCCCTTAATTATAAAATGTACCATTGCTTCATGTGCCACTGGGACAAGGAAAAAAGAAGCCTATTAAACTATAACAAAACATTGATTGTAAGATCTTTGTAGACATGAGAATGTTACAAAGGAAGGAAAACATACTTCTTAGAATTGATGCCATGAAGTTGAATATATATTGCATTGGGCTACACAGTATAATCATTTGGGGCACACATTTTGTAATCAGACAGTCCAGGATTTAAGACCCAATGTTTCAAATAAAAGTTGTATGTCTGTGCCAAGTTACTTGTCTTGTCTTTAGTTTTCACATAAAAAGTGAGATATCAACAATGTTAATAATATAAAGTTTGAAGATTAAAATATGTAACCCATTGAAAGCCCATCACTCAAAAACTGTCACTCAGTAAACAGTCAACAATTCTAATTTATAGTGTAATTGACTTTGGATATATACTAAACATTTAAGTATTAAAATACATAAATATTTAAACACACTTGAAGCCACGACTTTGGAGTGCTAACCCTCCTACCCAGAGTACTCTACAGAAAAACAACATACATTGGTAGAGGTGGCGAGATGGTGGAGGAGTGAATGGAAGCCACATTAACCTCTTCCCAGGATCAATCTGGAATTACAACTAAATTGTGGAGAAATCACCCAGAACAAACAACTGAACAATAGGAAGAGAAAAGACTTATAACCTCAGACAGACAAAAGAATAAGCTTTGGCACAATCTGATTAGTAGGGAGTACAGTAGAGATTCAGGAAAGCTTGCTGAGTGCCCACAGGTGGCAGTGCTGGAGGAATAATTAAGCAACTGGTTGGATCCCCCTGAGAAGTGTGGAGTCTAAACTCTAAGCTGGGATCCCCAGCCTAGAGCACTAGAGCCCAAAATGAGCACAGATTACAACCAGCAGTGAAAAGGCAGGGCTGCTCTCTGACAGAGCTGAACAGCTGGAGATGCAAAAAGCCATTTAAAGGGACAACACAGAAACTTTTATTTGTAGCCACTTACCCTGGGCTCCAGCAAAGGTGGGGGCAGAGTGGGCTAGAGACACCTGAGGAGAAACTGGGGACAGAAGCTTTCAGGAAAGAGCTGAGAGAGTAGACACCAGAATACTGGTACTGATCATCTCCCATATGGCAGCAGCCATCCTGCTCAGGCAGACCATTCCCCTCCCAGCAGCAGCAGCCTGAAAGAAACAATAGTCCCAACCCCAGGAGGGACTCTGCCCTGCCCTATGGGACTTAAGCCTGACTGCTGAGTGCAGAGTGACTAGATTAACTGAAGGAGAAAACCACAAGCAGTAGATCCCTGGAAGTCTCAAAGCAGGCTACCTAAGGTCAGATGGGGTCAATGTCTGACAGCACCAGAGGTGGATCCAGAAAGAATAAATAGTGGTAAATATTAGAAGCTACCGAGATGAAATCTACTGTGGTCTTCTCCATGATTTGCAATATTTTCTTTCCTACATAGCTTTTTAACATTTATTTCTTGTCCATCAAATTTGTGCATATTAAGTCACTAGATTTGATACTATAGTTTATTTCTCTCCTTTATTATAATAGTCTTAATCTTTTTACAGCCTTATTAATACTGGTTCATTTGCTGGTAATAGTGGGATTGCAGGGAGGGGGAGCTATTACAACAATCAAAACCTAATTACAACCAGAGAGCTAACATCAATGACATAAAGGACATCCCAAGAGCATCAAGTACAGGAAATCAAGGAGGATACAACCACGGAACTTCACCATAGAATTTCCTACCATAGAATCTCCTACCATAGAATTTCACGCACAAATTCAGGGAGTCAAAACAGATCAATTTAAGATGCACCAATGATAGGAGTACAAAGAAACAACCCCCAGTAGAAAGGAAAGATGGAACCTCAGAAAGAATGCTAAGTGAAATAGAGTCAAGTCAATTATTAGACATTAAGTTCAAAATGTTGGTTATAAGGAAGCTCAATGAGCTCAGTGACAATTAACAAAAACTACAGGGAAATTATGAGGAACTTACTGAAAATGATATTAGCATGAAAAGGACATAGAAACTATAAACAACAGCCAAGAGAAAATGAAGAATACAATTTCTGAATTGAAAAACACAGTAGAGGGAATCAAAAGCAGGCTACATGAAGCAGAGTATTGAATCAATGAGCTGGGGACAACATAGAAAAAAAAAAAACTCCCAGAAAGAGGAAAAAAAGACTCAGAAATAACACCTCTAAGAAGAGGTATTAAGGGAGATACAGGACAACATGAAATGTAATAATACCCATATAATAGGGATACCAGAAGGACAGGAAGAAGAGCAAAGGATAGAAAACCTGTCTTAAAAAGTAATGATGGGAAACTTCTCTAATTTGATAAGAGAAACAGTCACACAAATCCAGGAAGCACAGAGGATCTCAATCGAGAGAAACCCAGAGAGGCCCACTTCAAGGCACATTGTAATTACAATGGCACAATTCCAAGACAAAGAGAGAATCTTAAAGGCAGCAAGGGAGAAAGAAGAAATAACACACAAGGGAGCCCCGATAAGGCTAGCAGCTGACTTCTCAATGGAAACGCTCCAAGCCAGAAGGGAATGGCGAGAAATATTCCAATTAATGAAAAGAAAAGGCCTGCAACCAAAACTACTCTACCCAGCAAGGCTCTCAATTAAAATAGAAGATGAAACAAGGAGTTTCCCAGAAAAAAGAATCCTGAAAGAATATACCTGAAAGAATATGCTGGTTTCCTCCAAACCAGCACTGCAAAAGATGCTAAAGTGACTGCTTTAAGAAGAGGAAGAAAAAGGGTGAGAAAGAGAGAGGAATACAGGTACAAAGGGGGTAAAATGACAATGAATAAGTACCTATCAATAATAACCTTAAAAGTAAATGGATTAAATGCTCCGATCAAAAGACATAGGGTAACTGAATGGATAAGAAAACATGAGCTGCACATATGCTATATACAAGAGATCCCCCCTTAGAAAAAAAGATGTATACAGACTGAAAGTGAAGGGCTGGAAAAAATATTCCAAGCACACAGACAGGAAAAAATGCCAGGGTACCAATACTTATATCAGAAAAATAGACTTCAAACAAAGGCCATAAAAAGAGACACAGAAGAACACTACATATTACGCAAGAGAAGAATGCAACAAGAAGACATAAACATTATAAACATATATACACCAAAATATGAGCACCCAAATGTATGAGGAAAATCTTGGAGGACTTCAAAAAAGTTATAGACAACAATACACATATACTTGGGGATTTTAACACCCCACTGTCAAAAATGGACAGAACTTCCAAACAAAATATCAACAAAGATATTGCAGCATTGACAATGCCCTATGTAAAATGGATTTAACTGATATATAAGCAACCTTTCATCCCGAAGAAGCAAAATACACATTCTGTTTAAATGCACATGGAACATTTTCAAAGACAGTACACAAAGCAAGCCTCAACAAATTCAAGAAAATTGAAATCATATCAAGCATTTTCTCAGACCACAAGGGCCTGAAACTAGAAACCAACCTCAAGGAAAAAACTCAAATACACTCAGATTCGTGGAGATTAAATAGCATGTTATTAAACAATGAATGGGTTAGGAATGAGATCAAGGAAGGAATCAAAACGTGCCTGGACACAAAAGAAAATGAACACACAACAACCCAAAATTGATGGGGCACAGTGAAGGCTGTCTTGAGAGGGAAGTTAGAGTCCTACCTAAAAATATATAAACATTTCAAATAAATAACCTAACCCCACATCTACAAGAACTGAAGGAACAACAACAACAACAACAAAAAGCCCAAAGTGAGAAGTAAGGATAAACCAAGATCAGAGCAGAATGAAATGACATAGAGACTAAAAGAAAAATTCAAGGACCAATAAATACAGAAGCTGGTTCCTTGAAAAGAAAAATAAAAGTGACAAGCCTTTAAGCAGACTCGTCAAGAAAAAAAAGAGAGGGCCCAAATAAACAAAATCAGAAATGAAAGAAGAGAGATTACAACTGACACCACAGAAATACAAAGGATTGTAAGAAATTACTATAAACAAGTAAATGCCAAGAAATTTGAAAACCTGGGTTAAACATACAAATTTCTAGAAAAATATAACTTCTTCCAAAACTGAATGAAGAAGAGCAAAAAGCCTGAACAGACCAATAACAGCAGATGAAACCGAAGCAGTAATAAAAAACTCCTGGCTCACAAAAGCCCTGTACTAGATGGTTTCACAGGAGAATTTTACAAAATATTTAAGAAAGAGTTAACCCCTATCCTTCACAGACTATTCCAAAAAATCCAAGACGATGGGGGACTCCCAAACTGTTTTTATGAAACCAGCATCATCCTAATCCCAAAACCAGATAAAGACACAACAAAGAAAGAAAATTGCAGGCCAATATTGCTGATGAACATAGATACTAAAATCCTGAACAAAATATTGACAAACCACATCCAACAATTAGTTTAAAAGATCATATACCATGATCAAGTGGTATTCATCCCAGGGATGCAAGGATGGTACAATATTCACAAATAAGTGAACCTAATACATTACATAAACAAAAGACAAAAATTACATGATTATATCAGTAGATGTGGAAAAAACATTTGATAAGGTACAGCATTCATTTATGATAAAAACACTTAGCAAAGTGGGAATAAAGGGAGCATTTCTCAACATAATAAAGGCCATATATGAGAGACATACAGCCAACATCATACTCAATGGACAAAAGCTAAAAGCTTTTCCACTAAGACCAGGAACAAGACAAGGTTGTCCACTTTCACCACTTCTATTCAATATAGCTTTGGAAGTTTTAGCCACAGCAATCAGACAAGAAAAGGAAATAAAAGGCATCTAAATCGGAAAAGAGGAAACAAAACTGTCACTGTTTGCAGATGATATGATAGTGTACATGGAAAATCCTACAGACTCCACCCAAAAACTGCTCGACCTAATGAATGAATTTGGCAAAACAGCAGGATACAAAGTCAATATCCAGAAATCAAAGGCATTTTTGTATACCAACAATGAAACAGCAGAAGCAGAAATCAAGAAAAAAATCCCATTCGATATGGCAAAAAGAAAAAAAAAACCTAGGAATAAACCTAAGCAAGGAGACAAAACACCTGTATGCAGAAAACTACACAACACTGAAGAATGAAATCAAGGAAGACACAAACAAATGGAAACATATACCATGTTCATGGATTGGAAGAATTAACATTATTAAAATGTCCATATTACCCAAAGCAATTTACAGATTCAATGCAATACCTATCAAAGTACCAATGGCATATTTCACAGACATAGAACAAACACTTCAAAAGTTTATATGGAACCATAAATGACCCTGATTAGCAGCTGCTATTTTGAGAAAGAAGAACAAAGTAGGAGGGATCACAATACCTGATACCAAACTGTATTACAAGGTCATTGTCATCAAAACAGCCTGGAACTGGCATAAAAACAGGCACATAGACCAATGGAACAGAACAGAGAGCCCAGAAATAAACCCAAGTCTCTACAATCAGTTAATATTTGACAAAGGGGGCAACACCATAAAATGGAGTAAAAATAATCTCTTCAACAAATGGTATTGGGAGAACTGGATAGCTACATGCAAAAATAAATAAATAAATAAAACTTGAGGACCAACTTACACCATACACAAAAAATAAATTCAAGGTGGATAAAAGACTTAAATATAAGCTGTGACACCATTAAAATCCTAGAGGAGAACATAGAGGAGATTATATCATAAGAATCCTGAAACACCAATTCAAAAGAACCTATGCACCCCAATGTTCATAGCAGCACAATTTACAACAGCAATGTATTGGAGGCAACATAAGTGCCTGTCAATAAATGAGTGGGTCAAAAAACTGTGGTACACTTATAAATGGAATACTACACAGCAAAAAGAAAGAAAGAAGGAGTTCCTACCCTTCACAACAGCATGGATGGAACTGGAGAGCATTATGCTAAGTGAAATAAGCCAGGTGGTGAAATACAAATACTATATGATCTCACCTATAAGTGGGACCTAATCAACAAAACAAAAAAGCAAGCAAAATACAACAGAGATCTTGGAATTAAGAACAATCTGGCAGTAACCAGAGGAGAGGTGGGAGGGAATAATAGGGGAAAAAGGGGAAGGGTCATCAAGGAACTCGTATAAAGGACACATGGACAAAGCCAAAGGGGAGTAGAATGAGGGTGGGAGGTGGCTATGGGTGGGGCTGGGGGGAGTGGTGGGTGGAATATGAAGACAATTGTACTTGATAATAAAAAAATTAGAAAAAATAAAAGAAATAAGAAAATGACATAGAAGGTCAGTTCAGAAAGTATCCATCCACATAATAAGAAAAAATAGAGATATTCATTGAAGAAGATACAAGAAACATTGTACATAGAGCAATGATATCTAACTACCTTTCAAAGTTATGACCTTCATGAGGAAATCTGTTTCATTGGAAGCAGTTTTAATCAAGTAGTTAGCAACTGCAGCACAATATTCCTTCTGCTCTGGTAGCAGAAGCCACAGAACAAATTTTTCTATGACATATTTCATGCCAAGATCTTGTATCAAAATCTTAGACAAAGTAGTTTTGGGAATCCTCAGATCACCTTCTAGTTCTTGCACAATCTTTGTTGACTACAGCCCATGAATGTTCAACATTTTCAGATGTTCTGCTTGTTGCAGGCCTTCCAGAATATGGATCACTTTCCACAGATTCTTGACCATCTTTGAAGCATTTGTGCCACACCTTTATTTGTGGCATTGCTGGCCTCATTGCATCATCCCCCAAAGCCTTCTGAATCATCCAAACAGTTTCTGTGAAGCAATGATCAAGCTTAACACAAAATTTGATGTAGTTTCATTGCTCTCCTCACTCAGTCATTTTGAATGCAACAGACACAGTACACATGCTCAGTCAATGACGTCTACCACTCCAACTGACTAGTGCAGTGAAGCTGTCATTGATCACTCACATGCATTCCAGTCCACTCTCCTTGGCTGCCAGGTTACATCAATGTCACACAAACTGTTCTTACTATGTTAATAATGGCTGGAATTTCCCTGAACAGACCTCATAATTCCATAATGACCATTCTTCAACAAATACTGCTCATACTGTTTCTTCTTTCCAGAATTACACTTCCTCCCTCATAGTTGTGTTTGTCAAACAAGAACTTTCTTCCATGCTCTCTTCATATATTACTTCTTCTACATTGTCTTTCCTAAACTTCTTGTAGCAGCAGCTATTTACAAATATCTCATTTTATTTTCTTCCTGGTTCATAGGAAGATGAAACCTGCCTGCACTCCTAGGTATTAGGCACTCCCAGGTATTTGGTTTTGATTAAGAAAATGTGAGCGGAAGATCAATTCTTGGCAGAGCTGTAAGCAAGGGACAGGAACTAAATTCTCAAATCTTCTTGCCTCAGTTTTTGTGGGAACATGGAGAGGCAACACTGATGCCTAAGGGAATATCACATGCTGAGTTCCTACAATGAGCACAGATTGAGGATGGAGAGATAGAATTTTGCTGTGTTCGTTCTTTGAGCTTTCTTTCTATAACCATAGCAAAACCTAAGCCACTAGTTCTGAATTGGGGACATATACACTGCTCTGCAGACAAGGGGAATGCTCTGGAGATGCTTTTGGCTGTCACAGTTGGAGGCAGGGATATTACTATAATGTAGTAAGCAGAGCCCATGGCTGCGGCTGAATACCCTGCAATGCAAAGGGCAGCCTCAGAATGAAGAATTATCTGGTTCAAAATGTCAACTGTTGGAAGGCTGAAGAAAAATTGATTCCTGCTGTCTTGACTGATACATTTTCCATTTATTTATTTATTTATTCATTTATTTATTATTTTAATTGTTGTTCAAGTACAGTTTTCTGTCTTTTACTCCCATCCCAGCTCACCCACCCAGCTCTCCCCCATCCCTCCCCTTTTTACAACCCCCCTAGTTTTTGTCCATTTTCCATTTATAAATAAAAATTTCTTTAAAGAAATTCCCGGGTTAATGCTTTTATATATATTGGTGGTTAATAAATGTTCATTGGTTAAAAGTTAATCCCACAAATTCATTTTAGATATTCAGGATAAAATGTTCCAAATAAGTTATTTGTGCTTTCAAGAAGCACAAATAGGATATATTTATTTAAGGAGTTTAGGATAGAAGAAATTTTTCAGCCCCACAATAAAATCAAGGAAATATAGTTATTGAGCTGAAGATTCTCTTGCACTTTAGGGAACTATACTAGGAATAATTTACCAAACATTGGTAATATGCAGTTTATGGCCTTATAAAAATCAGAACTAAACTAAATTAAAGTGAATGCATTTAACAGTGCTGTATGGCAGCCTTCTTCTCTTTAATTTCTGTAACATACTTTTTAGCTACATAGTAGACTTCTGTCTAGAAGAAAAGTAATAAGATTAGTTTAAATCTCTCTAGGCTCTGAGATATTTTCTACTTTGAAATATCCAGTTTGTCTTCAGGTTAATGAAAAGGGAGTCATTTTTTTCTGTCACTATAATTTACCTGCAACTTGTGGCATAGCAAAACAGGCTTTCAGTTGAAGAAATTTCAACTGATCTTCAAAAGGAATTTCTAGAAGTAAGGATACATTGTCTAAGGTTCTAGCTTTTAAGCAACTGTGCCAGCAGACTGAGTCTCACCTGCCTCATGGGGAAAGTGGCCAGGAGGATGAGCAGCTGCAAAAACAGGCTTCACTTAAAACTACATGGCTCTGGTTTAATAGGTCTTTCATATTACTTTGTGAACACCTACATGATGTGTGGCAAAACAGGTTTACAGATGTTTATATGGAACATAATGCAATAATTAATAAATAGTAATATAAAAAATTGTGTTTTACAAATGCACAACTGTAAATCTACCTATGCCACACCCTGTATGGTAAAGGAAGAGTATGACTGTGCTATGTGGGAAGCTGTAAAAAAATTATATCAAATAAATACTTTTGTCTTAAAAATGTAGCCTATTTTTTTCTAATTCATGCAATCTCTTCTTTCCTTTTTCTGGTAAACTCTACCTTCAATCACTTCAATTCCACAACTATTCTATCTAAAGTAGTGCTATCTAATAGAAAATAGCAAGCCACAGATACGAGACACATGTGTTATTGTAAATTTCCTTAGTAGCCATGCTAAGAAAAGTAGAATGGAAGGGATCATACTAGTCTAACTATTACCTGGGTGAAAAAGAATAATATCTAAACAAACCATTAAATGAAGGCATAGGCCTGTCCATGGTGACTCTACCACAGCCAACATACCACCATAACAAAGCTTTTTATAAACTTTTCCTAGAAACCAGCCTAAGTATATTACAGCCAGTATCTCATTCAATTCTTTCATCAACTTTAGAAAATAACAATGTTCAGTGAACTCATTTTGACAAATGAGAAAACTGAGGCTTCAAGAGGTTAAGCAAATTGTCCAAAGGCACATGGCTACTGAACAGTGGGGCCACAGTCTGAGACCAGGTAGCCTGAGCCTTTCGTATTAGCCACTGGGTCAGAATGCTGACCCACCTGCAGCACACCATCTCACATGTAACTCTGCCTCCTAACACCCACACAAACCGAAAGCAGTTTCAAGAACTAGGTATACTTTTATCTCAGCTCTTTTTATGTTGCCCCAACATGATGTTCAAAACAAATCTACTCAATTGTATAAAACAACAATTCATTCTTATTTATTTTCCCCAGTTTTAACCTCAAGTTCCTCTTTAATATTCTTCCCAAAAGATATGCAAGAAATCAATAGTTAAAGACAGGAAACTATAGTTAAAACTAGTGTAGCTATAAATAATTTGTGTTTTGGTTGAATTATATTCAGGATAGTTTTTAAGAACTTCTCTTTCACTTTAAATATATGCTATTTGGTTTAAAGCTGAAGAAACAGTTTATAATAAAGACAATTAACCTATTTGCCCTGAATACCATTAGCATCTTTTTTTTTAATTTAACATCTGTTGTTTTTAATCCTCCTATTCAGACATTATATATCAGGTGAGCTCATATTCATAAGAATATTAGTAACCTCTTTCTTGCCTTCATTATCATCCCTGTGGAGTGTTATAATTGTCTTTCTTTATAAATTCAATCTGCCAGGTGCTGGCATCACCTCCAGCAGTTTGGGAACTCATCATTAGTCCTAAAATCTTCCCATAAACACCCATTCCTTCTTTTAATTTGTGAATCGTCCCCAAGACCAGCTAGCATCCATGAGTTTTCCACTGACAAGACCTTTGCTACCTTCATGTTGTAGAAATGTAGAACAAATGAAGAAATGGGCTCTAACTATAATCCTCTGGGTCCTTATTTACAACAGAGCATTGTAATATTGAAAAGCATAATCTCATTGAGAGAATTTGATGAATTCTTCTGAGATTCATTTCAAATGATATGAGACAAATCATTTTACTCTTATTACTCAAGCTATAGAAATTGCATGTTCTTCACATTATCAGCACTTTGAAAATGTGTGGTGTTGGTTCCTTGTTTTTCTCAAGCCCTTCTTATTTCTGAAGTACTGCATAGAATTAATACAAAGAATTTTATGCTTTATACTTGCATTTGTTGACATTTCTAATGCTTTAGTAAAGAATGCTTCTCCAAAAACATCCATAGATCCATATAACATATGTATCATTTGTTTATGACCTTGAGGAGGCAGCAGAAGCCTCTGAAACATCTATCCAATTACACACTCTTATCCAATGATAACCCTTCAGCATGGGCTTATTATGTAGAAAGAGGTTTTTAATGGCCTTATTTTATTTCCCTTCAGAGTCCTAAAATGTAATACATAGCGCAGTGGTAATACAGACCTAAGAGAAAGTCAACACTTCAGTCTTGCACTTCTGATAACCTTATCAGCCACATACACAAGACATTAGACTGCAGTAGATGAAGAGACTTTCTGCAACTGAAAGGGACTGCTCTGTATTTCTCTTAAGCTCTTGTCATCTGTAATTCATGTTAGTTGAATATTTTCTCGAGCTCAAAATCATACTCTACTCCAACAAATTGCCTCACAGGTAATTTCTTCATTGCATGAATAATTATTTCAACTCTGATATCATTATTAACTAAACAGGGAAGAACTTGTCTTTACTTTTGTTATGATGTCTCAAAGGAATAAATGAGTGTAATTCCAGCCAGTTTGCTCTTTGTTAGCAAAATACAACCTTACGTTCTGTTTGGCAGATGAAAGGTAAGCTACACTTAAGGTAGGTTGAGGGGTGGGGTGAATTGGAGATGTTTTAAAGATTTAATAATTCAATAGGAAGAAACTTAGTCTATAAACCTGAAATAGAAAATTCAGAATATTTGCATCTGATCCCTAAAACAATATTTCTCACTATGACCTTTTCTCACTCTGATGTCTTTTAGAAAAAAAAGTGGGGGCTCTAATTGTATCATAATATAGTAAGAAGTTAAATGAAGGAAAATGTGTAAATGGTTGTTTGGGCTCAAATGATACTCTAACATTTAGTATACAATGGAATAGGCATTTCCTTATTTTGAAAATAAAAAAAAAATAAGGTATGACAAAAGACACCCCTATCTTGAATCCATACTAAGGCCTTAAATAAGTAAAGGGGGTTTTTGTGTTACTCAGCAAAACATCTAGGAATAGGCCATGCAGAGTGTGTGTGAGGAGTTGGTAATGGTTCTTACCTTGATCTACCCATTTCTTTCTGCACCACCATTTGTAATGCATAGATGCCAACTCATTCTTGTTGTTTCAGTCCTTAGTTAAAAGCACATGACATTTCTGTTCATCCTACATTGGCCAAACCAAGTTATGAAGACACCTCTAGTTTCAACATATAAGAGAACTAGAGTCCTACCTTCCTTAAGAAGATATATAAATGTTAGTAAAAAGTGTTAGTTAATATTTACCAGAAAAAATCAAGAGTACTACATAGTTAAATTGTAAGAGAACTGAAGACACGGGGGAAAATATTATCTCAAGATGATATCTCAGATAATATCTCCATATTATCTTAGAGCTTGTTTTAACTGAGGAATGATTGAGCCACTGATAAAACTTTAAAAGGTAACTTTCAAGAAAAAGAGGATAAATTCAATTCAAGTTTGCTTCAGTTTGAAGCAATAGCTACAGAGGGAACTAAATGGAAATAGTCAGCATTCTCTGGGAGTGATAGAACTGAAGAGGTTTGGGATAGAGATGTGGACTTGAGAGGCACAGGAACTGAAAATAAAGTTTAAGCAATAATAGTTGGTAAAATGTCTGAGTAAGAGTACTAAAAGGTAAGTGCAAAGAGAGAGCAGACTGAACTTTGTTGCTTCTCACAATGAGGGAAATTAGAACCATTAAGGGAGTCCAATAATCAAAAGCTGGAGACCTTCCATAGTAGCCAAGTATAAAGAATTTCAAGAAGGAAAAGTAAAATTGTTAACTGCTAAATGCAAAATACAACAAAGTGCATGCAGACTGATGACTGAGAAAGAATCCTTAAATATGTCAACTGGTAATAATTCTTAAGCATTTATAGACATTCCAGTAGATTATTAGAATGAAAATATCAGTATTTTAAAAATTAAGAGGTTGTAAATAACATATTATTCAAGGAAGAGTAAATTGTTTATATCTCATATAGTTATTGGCATAGTAAGTATTCACCTGTATGTGGAAGAATTGTAACAATGAATAAGTGAAAAGTTTTAAAGATAAAATTGACTTTATTATTTCCAAGTTCCTACATGACAATGGTGAAAATAATATTGATATGCTATAATTTTAGAGTAGCTCATAATATTACTATTAAGTAGGAGGAGGTTATATTCCTTAACTCACAAACAGAAACACAAAGTAGATCAATAATCCATACTATTAATTCACTTAAAAACACCAAGTGGCATCAGAATAAGAAGTGGAGTCCTGGGTTTTTAGGTCTCACTGTAAGACTTTGTCAAATAGTGTTACTTCATGCCTTCACTCTTCCTGCAGTATGTATCAGTCAGTTTTTGCTGTGTAACAAACAAACAAAAATCTTTGTGGTTAACACAGTATACATTGATTTCTTACTCTCATATCTTTAGATTGGTGGAGGTTTGGATGACTTAGGCTGGGTTTGTCTGGAATTGGTATAGCTTTGCTCCTTGTATTGCTCTTCTTCCTTAGACCAGCATCATGTTTTTCTCGTGGTGATGAAGAAGCAAAATACAACAAACACATTTCAAGCACTTGCTTGTCTAATACCATTCCATCTGCTAAGGCAGATCACATGACTGAACCCAATCTCACAGTGGTAAGGAAGCAATCTTTGCTTCTAGTGGGAGGATGTAAAGACACATCGCAGAAAACAGGAACGGTGGTGTGATGGAGCCAGCTTGTGCCGACTCATGAGAGCTGATCTCCTCGGCTCTAAATTCAGTGATGTCACACTGGTACTCTGAAATGGGCTGTGGAAGGTATATTTACACCATGCAAATCAGCAAAAGCTAAAAATTAGAAGTTTGTTTATTTCTTTGTTTGTTCCTGAGAAGCAGTTGTTAAACTTTTATCAGCACACCCCTGGAAGTCAGTACCAGGAAGGATGGACAAATGTAGGGAATTAATCTGTTTACCACACATTATATTATATGCTCCATATTTTAATTCATTTTTTAATTCCTTCTACTTCACTGAGGACTTACTACAGTTAGAATGGTGTGAGAATACGGTGATGAATAAGACATTATCTCTGTTCTGGTGTTTTTCACCTAAAGGAGAAGTGCATATGTAAGACTACATCATTCTAAGATGTGCTAGGGTCAGCAAAATACACAAGATGTTACATCGTCCTAACCAAAGAGAAAAAATATGTTGCTACTTACTCCTCAAATATTAATAAGATTAAGATCTTAAGTCACACATAATTCTGACACATTTAAAGATTGGAATGTACTAGAAAATATACCTTGGCATTTCTATATGCAGGCCTACATGTTACTGTGATCATTTCAACACTTTTAATAATCAGTGACTCCATTCAGTCAACACTATAACAGGAATAGCAAGGGTTACAGGAAAATGGCAAGGGAGGATGCTTTAATTAGCCTTTATTAAAATAAGTTATTGAGTGCTTCCTACTAGATTGGTTTTATAATATTATAAGTATGTTTTATCTTAAGATATTTCTGCTATCCTGTATCAAATTACATAACCTTTAAAGTAAGTCTACATTATATAAGGTTTTCTGTGATACAATTTAACAACTTTGCAAGTGATTCTCAAAGCTGTATATGAAAATAAGCAAGGGCCAGGAGTACATTACCCTCTGTTGAAAGAGACCCAGCCAGTTATGAGCCAGTTATTTAGGAACTTCAATTTGTCGGGCTTGACAGTATTGTAATTGATTGCAATAATAAAACCCTTACCATAAGCTGAATAACTTTGGGGGAATTTGCTTTGTTTTCTTAAGTGTTTTACAAGTATGATAAGTAGGTTGTGGTGCTTTTCCTGACATAAGTGTACAAGAAATATATGATCTCTTTTAGTGCACATAGTGACAAAAGATCAAGTTGTTGGGCTACAGGCTACAACAAATTAAACATACTGAGTTCAACTGTGGTCTAAGGCAGCCTCGATTTGTTTCAGTTCATTCACATGATACCTCCAAGCTAGTGGCATACTTTCTTCACAAAACTGATCAATGGGGTGCCTGTGCTTCATTATTTTAAGCAGTGTTTACTGTTTAAATGCCATAAGCCTTTCCTTATTTGCATTAAAATTACTGAGTAAGATTTAAATGATAAATCTCTTGTATTAACCATTTTATATAAGATTTCTATGCCAAACGATAACATAGTTTTCTGTATTCAACAAAACAATGTCTGATTTCAATTACACTAGTGACCTATTCAAGTAAATTGAATAAAACAATGATGAAATTACTGTGACATTTATTTGTATTTAAACTTTCTAAAAAATTTCCAGCATATTTTTTCATGGAATTTTAGTGACATGTTTAAATGATAAAATACTATTACTATTTGACCTTGACGGATAGTTTTATAAGCTGATGCAAATTAGCAATTTTCTTGCAAACATTTTTATTTGTGAATATCAAAGATAATTTATTGTACTAATTGCTAAGCCTGGGAAAAATGATAAAAATTTTGTCTAAAATTGGAGTAAACCTAGTCTCTCCTAATAATTAAGGAAGTCTAAGCATATTTAAAAGGTGTAAGATGTAAAATCTCAGGAAACATTTTCATAACTACTTGCTTTATTAAAAAGGACAATATTTTGTACCAATAGTGGCACTAACCTTTTGACAACATGCTTACAGAAGCTATTAGGTCATAAAATGAGGACAAAGAGTCTTCCTTTTAAAACATTTTATTATTAAAACTTTAGCACTTACTTCTTAGGCATAAATAATACTACCTCTATCTTTCACCCTGTATGCACTTCAGATCTCCCTGACATGTGACATTAAAGGAGAAACCTCAAAACCCAGTGTCCACTATGCTGGTGCACTAAAAAGAGCTTCTTTAAAAAGAACTCAAGTCTCATTTCTGGAGAAGTACAGGAAGGAAAAATGAAATTGCTTATTCTGATGCTTAAAGTTAATATTTAAAATGTCTGCTAGAGCAATGGGCCAGATGATATGTTAGTTTCTTTCCATGTCTGATGTTTTATGATTCGATAAAATATGCAAAGTTATTAATACTAGGATACATAAAAAGTGTTTGAACATCAACACATCCAGATATACACTAAAATGCCTGAAGAATATACCTAGGAATCAGACTACTCTGGTAATTAACTATTTCATTAAGTAAATTTAATTGCTTAAGATGTCTCCTGTACTATCTACTTGGATATTGCAAAGGATAGAACAGTTAGGTACTAATTAATGTATCAAGTGCCAACCAAAGGGACATTTCCAGCCATATAACTTACAGCTTTGTTTTAGCTATTAACTTTTAGTACTTCTACACCTTGAAGCAACAACTTTTGTTGTACACATAAATACATAAGTGAATGGCATTATACTGGATGATGCACATAGAATATAAATTATAAAATAAATACTTAAAATTATATAAGCAAGCTAAAATATTTAAATATAATAAACAAATTAAAATGCATACAGAAAAACTTAAAACTCACATGAAAGAGGCATGTGGAAAATTTCTGGGGTGATAATGTGTTTTATATCTTGATAGGACTTTGGGCTGATTTACATCATGTTATAAAGCTATCACTCAAAGTCAGTGGCATTCATCATTTCAAATGATACTAAAAATCATGGAAAAATACAGTGGTATCTCTCATTTCTAGAAAAATCTAAGTACAAATAACTGCCATAGTAACTTTCTCATCACTTTATTTGCCTGACCTGAACAGACATACCCGTGTAAATGAAATTAGACACTGTTTTGTATAGCATAGAAAACCGCATTATTGAGGTTTGGCACAGATCCTTGATAACATGGTTCAATCGAACATATAGAACTCTAGTTCACAGTACACATGCTGAGGTATTCATTGGGTGTTATGAGGTGTCTATACCTGCCATTTCATTCAAAATGGATCATAATATAAGATGCTTTGATGGATGAATATAGGGATGAATAGGTAAACAGATATGTAATAAAGTAAATACAGTCAGATGTGGTTATTTGCTATATGATTCTTTTAATTTTCATTACATTTAAACATTTTCCCAATAAAAGTTTGCAAAAATTCCATATTTGGGGGCTTCAACAATCTATTGAATAATATCCACTACATAGAAGTAGTCTAATAAGTTTATATGGAATAAGCTAATAAATGGATAACTGACTTACTAAGTGGAATAACAAAACTGGGAAAAATTCTGAATGGTAGTTCATGTGAAAAATATCCTTGGTTAGGTAACCTTCTGCTTATTTTCCCAGTACTATGCTATAGGTATCAAGGAATCGGACATGATTATAGATGATAATAAAGTAGATAGTGTTTAAATCAAGAGGTAATGGAACAATTGGTCAGAGCTTGTCTACATCATTGCATAGTGTTCCAGACACATATCTTTGCAAAAATAATGATAATAACAGAAATGAGAGTGCACAGAGGAAAATCACTAAGAAATAACAGCTCTAAAAAATGCCATATAGGAAGGTACAAGAACTAGAGATCTTCAAATTGGAGAAGAAAAACCCAATGAGGAACTATAATTGATCCATTCCCATCCCTTCACACTGTTTAACTGTATCCATGTTTACAATTCCAGCTTGCATCTTCTGCAGGATGCTGTATGTTATAGCCCCAATTCAATTAAAGTCTTTCTTCTCTGAACACTTGTTCAAATAGAGATTCACTTGTTTAGCATTTGGCACCCAGTACTTATACCAGTCGCTCTTATTGTTCTTACTTTTGCATGTTCACATCCACACTCTCTCTCTCTTTCACACACACACATACACATGCACACATGCACACACACATACAATTCTCAGCAAGGGTACACGCTTCTTGAGGAAATGTACCATTCTACCCATCCTTGTTCCCCTAAAGCTTACCATAACTTTGCCCATTTATTTCATAAACATTTGAGAAATTTTGTGCTAAGCAATGGGCTGATATTTCCATTAAAAATGCTGGTTTTAACACTGACCCTGTTCAAATGCAATTCACAGTATAAAATTACAGACAAACACATAATCCAGTACTTACAAAGCAATGTGATCAGTACAAAGACAGAGATATATACAACAGATTATTGAAACCAATATGAAAAGTGCATCTGACACATTCTGGAGAGAAGGAATGGGAGGAGCAGGAGATGAGAGTAAGTCTTAAAGGATGCACAAAATTACCATGGTGAAATTGTGTGTTATAAGGAGAGAGGAGAACTGTAGAGAATCACTGCATGAAAAGAAAAAACATGGAAGGGAGGATCACAAAGTATGAGGTATGTCTGTACTGGGCACATTTTTTTAGAAAAAGAGTATTTGACTTAATAGTAGAGTGTTCACATTAAATGACTCTCAATCCTTTCATATTGTACAATCAACTGATCTAGATTAGAATGCCACACTGAACAGGTGAATTTCAGGATTCAC
Organism: Carollia perspicillata; assembly: GCA_004027735.1. NCBI lineage: Eukaryota > Metazoa > Chordata > Mammalia > Chiroptera > Phyllostomidae > Carollia > Carollia perspicillata. The sequence goes on from PVKM010016894.1 coordinate 21,699, forward strand.
CAAGATTCTCACCATGAAATATACCAATTCTAGCTCTGGCTGGGTAGCTCAGTTGGTTAGAGCATTTTCCTGATATGCCAAGGTTGCTGGTTCAATTCCCAGTCAGGGCACATTCAAGAAACAACAAATGAATGCATAAATAAGTGGAACAACAAATTGATGTTTCTTTCTATCTATCTATCTATCTATCTGTCTATCTATCTATCTATCTATCTATCTATCCATCTATCTATTCATCATCTACCTACCTATCATCTGTCTATATCTATATCACTGCCCCTCTCTCCCTCCCTCCCTCTTCTCTACTTTCCTTTCTCTCTAAAACTAATAAATTTTTAAAAAGACCAATTCTAGATACTGCATTTATTGCTTGAGAAAAAAATATAGAAGGCATTTTCAGAACCATAAACTTTGATCTAATAAGTAAACCCATCTATCATCTTTAGTTGTTAAAACATAAAAGTTTATTTGGGCCCCATGGCACCTCAGCAGCAGCAGGGGACTAGCAGCAGTCGGCCTTGGGCTTCTATAGCATCAAATAAAACTGACAATGCAGTTACAGATGACCCTCCTCCTGCCAAGAAAACTCGAAATTGCCAGAGGCAGAAGGTGTAAAAGAAGTCTGTGGCTGGAGGAAAGGCTGAGAAGGACAGAGTGGAAGACAAGCAAGAGTTTGTGCAGACCTTGCTGTCAAAAGGCAAAGCTCCTGTGGACCCAGAGTGCACCTCTAAGGTGGGGGAGGCCCATATCTACTGTAAATGGAATGATGTGCATGATGTCATGCTAAATCAGACCCATCTCCAGTTCAACAACAATAAGTACTACCTGATTCAGCTGTTAGAAGATGATGCCCAGAGGAACTTCAGTGTTTGGATGAGATGGGGCAGAGTTGGGAAAATGGGGCAGCGCAACTTGGTGGTTTGTTCAGAGCACCTCAACAAGGCCAAAGGAGTCTTTCAGGATAAATTCTTTGACAAAACAAAAAACAATTGGGAAGGTCGTGAGAAGTATGAGAAGGTACCTGAAAAATATGGTATGATAGAAATGGACCATACGTCCAATGTTCAGAATGAAGAGGAAAAGAAAAAAGAATCTCTTATATCCTCCCTGAAACCAGAATCACAGCTAGATTTTCGTGTACAGGAGCTAATAAAGTTGATCTGTAATATCCAGGCCATGGAAGACATGATGATAGAAGTGAAATATGATACCAAGAAAGCCCCACTTGGGAAGCTGACAGTGGCACAAATCAAGGCAGGTTACGAGTCTCTAAAGAAGATTGAGGATTGTATTCGGGCAGGCCAACAAGGACGAGCCCTCATGGATGCATGCAATGAATTCTACACCAGGATTCCTCATGACTTTGGACTCTGTACTCCTCCATTGATCCAGAAAGAGAAAGTACACTTACTAGAGGCTTTGGGAGACATTGAAATTGCCATTAAGCTGGTAAAGACCAAGCTGCAAAACCCAGAACATCCAGTGGACCAACACTATAGAAAACTACACTGTGCCTTGAACCCTTTAGACCATGAAAGTTATAAGTTCAAAGTGATTTCCCAGTGCCTGCAGTCTATCCATGCTCCTACACACAGTGACTATGTCATGACCTTGCTGGAAGTTTTTGAAGTAGAAAAAGAGGGTGAGAAAGAAGGCTTCAGAGAGGACCTCCATAACAGGATGCTGCTATGGCATGGTTCCAGGCTGAGTAACTGGGTGGGAATCCTCAGCCATGGGCTTCAAATTGCCCCAGCTGAGGCTCCCATCACAGGTTATGTGTTCGGAAAAAGAATCTACTTTGCCAACATGTCTTCCAAGAGTGCCAATTACTACTTTGCCTCTTGCCTAAAGGATACTGGACTACTGCTCTTATCAGAGGTAGCCCTAGGTCAGCGTAATGAGCTACTAGAGTCCAATCCAGAGGAAGAAGGATTACTTCAGGGTAAACACAGCACCCAAGGGCTGGGCAAGAAGCTCCAGTCCTGTGAGTTTCATCACCCCAAATGGGAGTACAGTGCCCTTGGGACCAGCACATGACACAGGAATTCTGAATCCAGAGAGTTATACCCTCAACCACAATGAATTTGTTGTCCATAACTCCAACCAGGTCCATATGCGATACCTTCTACAGGTTCGATTTAATTTCCTACAACTGTGGTAACATTGATATTAAATAAAAAAGGGAAGATATCTTCAAGCAATAAAATAGGTGATGTCGTACGTTGAGCTTTCTTGTATTTTATGTAATAAATATAGTGTAAATCTACAAAAACATAAAAGTTGTAGCAGTCTCTAACATTATTTACTCAAAGGTGACTTGGTTATGTTTTGTTCTTAATCTGGGGTTATGGACTCTGAACTTCAAGAGGTCCAAGAATTCAAATGAGAAAAACTTACACCTTATTAAACATTAAGTGAAACTTAGTATTTACTTTATTATAAATGTAGACAACAAACCATATTACTATTAGCAGTGGCTCTGACTTTTCATCGCTAGAAATCACATATATTTTCATATTACATCACAGTTAGTGCAGATATGTATCAAATATCATTGACTTTCATTGTGAATTTGAAATTATAGTAAAACATCAGAATCATTGCCAGAATTTTATGATTGTGAGAATAAAGAATCATGTTCCTTACTATGTCATATACTTCTTAAAATGTTTTGATAACTGTAAGCTATATAACTGGTAATCTTTGAAATCTTATATGTCATCTTATACATATAAAGCATTATTCTAAGAAGACAGGCATAAGCTTAACCAAGAATACCAAGGGCTCTGTGTGCCAAAGAGATAAAATAAAATTAAGTTTGAATTTAATTTATAAAATAATAAAACAAGCCTTCAAAGAATCCTTTGGGACCATCTCTTTTGTTTGCTTGTTTTATTTCCTTTTTTGCATGTGCCCCCTCCCACAAATTTAAGGGAAAGGGCAAGTCAAACATGATCTAACACACCTCTCCTCTATCAAACCCACCTTTGCCCATCTTTAAAGAGCATGTGAGACTTTCAAGACATCCACAGCCCTCTGTGATAATACTGTTTATTCGTCTTTTTTGCAAAGTGATTTATTACCACTTTCTCCACTATTAACTGATGGCTAAACATGATAGCATGTAAATGCTATTTTTCTGGTGTTTCCTCTAGATTGGCTTTGACTTTGGAGTTCACCTGGTGCTGGTTTCTTGAGGCGGTGGGCCATCAGATGCTTGGTAACTGCAACACCACTGCCATTCCCATAGTGCTGTCTGCTATTTCAGGGTTTTTATGACACTTTCTGGTTATATTTTATTTGGCCTCCAAGCCTTAAGTTTAGCAACAAGACTATCATACCTCACTACTGACTCTAAAGGGATTCTATCCTCCATGGATTACGAAGTGTGAATAATATTAGTAGTGCCTTTGGTGCCTCCACAGGCACATTCATTCACATTTAAATACACATTTTTATGTTTAGCCATTTATTCCTAGCTGTGAAATATGGCAATGGCTTATACATTAGCATACTAATCCAGGCCGTAGGTCTGGGGGAAATTTATGTTGAACATTTTTGATGCCATTATTCACACTATGTGTGAAGCCGAGCAAGACTTTCTTCTGAATCAGACTAATACCAGATCCATACACCACTGGCTGCTCTCCTAAAAATCTAACTATTTTAACTTCAGTTATATTGCAGTATTTTTTAATGTAAGCTTATGACTTCGGCATTGTACTTGCAAATATAATGGTTATAGTCAACGAGAACCAGCCTAAAATCTTGGCTCTGTCATGTACTAGTTTTGTGGCCTTGAATAGACAGTTTCATTTAACTTGTTTCCATGACTATAACATAACTAATGCTGTTGGGATTAAATGGAAAAATGAATACAAAGTCTGCTATGTAGTTTGGGCTCAATGAAAGAAGGCTATTACGATGATTGTATTTAGTGAATAGTGGTATACAATAGAGTTTAACCTCTCAGGTTCCAGATTCAATAGGGGAAACCTAGAGATATTGTCAGCAGGGATGAAAAGAACACTCAAGTTCATCGATTCCTGCCGCTTCATCCTACCAGGCAGCGGTGAGAGGCACAGAGAGGTTAAGGAGTTTCCTCAAGGTCACTTAGTTATTCATTGATTGAAAACACTAAGACAAAATCTATTTCTTCAGCCTAAGTTCTATTCTTCAAAGCTTAAAGCAAAATACCAAGGAGCCAAAGGCAGAACTATTAATCATAAAACAACAAATTTCCTCTCCTGTGTACAAAGCAAAAGTCCATGGAGTTATAAGAACGATGAATTCATAAAATAATGTAGCTCACCTTCATGTCCTAAGGCTCCATCTTTAAGTATTCTGCTCCTGTTGAACATGGGGTATCTCTAAGATACAGAGCAGTTGCCTACTCTTTGCATAAGGAACACAGATTGGATTACCATTATACACATTTCTCATTCTGGAGTTTTATTTATTTATTTTTTTATTGCACCGCAGTTTATTGTGCTTCACAGGTGTCGTGTGTTTTAAAAATAGAGAAGGCAAGACCATCCACCAGCACAAAGGTTATGACTCGCTTTTTGTGATACTTGCTTTTTACTGGAATGGAACCCGCGATATGTCCAAGGTATGTCACTACCACAAACTGGGTAGCTAAAAACGACAGGTATTTTATTTTCTCACAGTTCCGGAAGCTAGAAATCCACAATCAAGGATGTTG
>PVKM010016895.1:0-26403 GCA_004027735.1 Carollia perspicillata
TCATATTGTTCAGTAGAGTAATATAAACTATAGGAGCAATGACGCAGCAGAGCAAACGTCTAGAACTTATCCATATGGCAATTTTATGCATTCCGATTAATATCCCATCCCCCTGCCCCCGGAAACCACCCTCTACACTCTGCTTCCGTGAGTTTGACCATTTTAGATGCTCCATACAAGTGGAACCATAAGTGGAATGCTGTCATCCTGTGGACTGATATTTAATTTAGCCTCAAGTCCTAAATGTATATCCATATGGTGAGAGTGTGACTCAGCCTCCCCTCCCTTTCTCCACGTGGGTATTTCCTCATTCGCCTGGTGTGTAGGAGGCACTCAGCTAGTGTCTGGATTTCTCTGAGTGAATTGCTGTGTGGGGAGCTGTAAATTCGCTGCATCCTTGGGTAGAGGGCAGTCCAGGAGGCTCTTATGTTGCCATCTTATTATTCCCCCCACAGCCTCCTCCTAAGGTGCAAGCCTCACTCTACCTTTAATTGGCATTCCCTTGAAGGTAAGGGAAGCATCTTTTGATGTACCTGTTGATGATCAGCGGTATGTCTCCTTCAGATAAATGTCTGTTCAACTCTTTATCCCTTTGGAAAAATGTCTCTTTAAGTCTTTAGCCCATTTTTGCAACAGGTCATTAGTTCTCTTGCCATTGAGTTTATGAGTTCCTTTTATATTTTGGAAATGATACCCTTATGTGGTACATGGTTTGCAATTATTGTTTCTCATTCTCTAAGTTGCGATTTCACTATAAACAATAAAGGAAGGGACAAATAAGTGAAGAATGACTGTGCTAGCATATAATATAAAATGCATTTTTCTTCTTAGCACGCAGCTTAAATTCTATTCTTCTCTTGAACCCTGCATCTCTTGAACATTTTTCCAATTTTCCCCCAAATTACAAGAAGAGCTCAAGATAGGTCATTAAAAACAGTGATATATACATATATATGCATGCAGAATTCTTGCATTAATTTCATCTAGTCTGAACTGGCCCGTTGGCCAATATTTTATTAAGGCACTTTGCAGTTTCGTGTGTGTGTGTGTGTGTGTGTGTGTGTGTGTGTGTGTTTGTGTGTGTGAGTGAGAGAGAGAGGGAGAAAGGGAGAGAGAGAGAGAGCGCACACTCTTACACTAGGAAAAACTGCTTTCACTACTAGAATAACAAAGTAAAATGAGAGTTTCCTTCCTAAGACGGCCACCCAGTGCCTCGGGGTTGTTTGCAGAGATTTCACTAACTTTATATCTGAAACATCTGACATGGTAGTTAGTTTTATAAAAATGCCTTCTTGCCATTCTTGTTGGTTTGTTCCTGATTTGAAGTACACTGCATTTTCAATGACCCTTCAAGTGTGGATTAGACCTTCTTGTTTTGGTTTCAGTTTTTGTTCTCTTTGGAGCAATGTCTAGTGTTGGTACACTTGGATCCTCCAAATCAATTAGGTCTTTGAAGACGGTCTTTTTTTTTTCTGTGACAGGCTGAGAAGAGCCATCCTTTGTCACTCGACACTTTCTATTGAAAGACACACAGTGCAGTATGCAGACATCTGGGCCAAGATGACTGACTTTCAGTTCATTAACCTGAGGGCTGGGCCAGTCTCACACATTCTTGAAGCCTCAGCCCACCTCCCAGCAAATATCTGATAGCAGAAAACTAGCCCTGAAGACTCAGAGTAGGGATTCATTACCAGCATTAAATATAGTAAACCCATTTAACAATGCGTCATCAAGTGTTAAAAATAATGGGAACAAATTGGCACTTGTCAAAACAGTTTTTGAAAAGGATATTTCTGAACTACTTGCTTCAGTTTTTTTTGGTCATTTTTATAATAAAAAGTCACTCCACAGATCTGGTCAGTCAAATTAATTTTCCACATCATTAATGTGAGCTATAAAACTTTTTACTGAGTTGCATGATGAATTTAGAAGCTCTAAAATTTTTTCAAAGATGAAAATTCTTATTTGAGTAATTTGATAAATGGCAGCAAAACCTGATTATCCATTTCTTCCCAATTCCTTTGAACCAAAATGGCTTTAATGTCCCCCGTAGCTAGTCTCAACTTTGGACAGCCTTCTTCCTGTCTCGGCCCTTGACCTCCCTCTTCTTAGAGCCTTTACTTTGGAAAACTTGCTACTATTCTTTTTCTCTCCTTTTGAAATGTAAATATTTCCCCAGCCTCTGCCAGGCACAGACACAGAAATGTCTTCTTCAGGGGCCTGGGAGCCAGCCCTTTGAAACGCAGTCATCAAGAAAGATGAGCCAGCCCCTCCTCTGTCTCTGTTGGAGGGACAGCCTACCTTCAATAAGGGAAGAGAAGAAAACCGAGCTTGCCTAGTGACTGAGCAGCCTCATACCAGTGAGAGGCCTTGGGGGGAAAAAAAAGACAGTGTATTTTCCCTCTTTAATCATATAGAATTAGTTAAATATACGCTTTTTAAAAATGTTTTATTTATTTATTTTAGAGGGGTAGGGAGAGGGAGAAAAACATCATCAATGTGTGGTTGCCTCTTGTGCTACCCCTGACTAGGGACCTGGCCCACAACCCAGGCATGTGCCCTGACCAGGAATCGAACCAGTGACCCTTTGGTAGCAGGCCAGAGCTCAATCCACTGAGCCACACTGGCCAGGGCTAAATATATGCTTTCTCTTCAGGTCGTTGGAAAGTTTTTCTTTAGTGACACACATATTTATGTACTACATAGAAATACCTCATAAAGAATATATAGATATGCCTGGGGTTACAAAGATAATTATAGGTGATATTTGGATGGGTGTATTTTAATAGTATAGACTTATTTTAATACTACTTAATATTTAATATTGAACCATGTTTGTTTTTTATATTTATTATCACATGATCCAACAAGTCCACTTCTTGCTGTTTATCTGAAGAAAACACACACAACTAACTTGGAAAGATACATGCACCCCCATGTCCATTGCAGCATCATTTATGACAGCCAAGACATGGGAGCAACTTAAGTATCTATTGATGATGAATGGACACAGAAATGTGTGGTAAATACTGACATACACACACACATAGTGGAATGCTACTTAGCTGTAAAAAATAAAATCTTGACATTTGCGACAACATGAGTGAACACGGAGGACATTATTCCAAGGCAATAGGTCAAAAAATGAATCTAAAATATAGACTTGACTCACAAATGACATGGAGATGACTCATGAAGGACAGTGTTTGGTAAACAAAAGCCTGCCCGTGCCAAAGAGGCATATGATGTCATGACCCCTCGGCCCCATGTTTATAAATTCCACTAAAAAGGTTCCTGATATGAAGAAATGTTTCCCCTTCATTAAATTTAGCTAAGATTTAAATGTTACTGAATTTGTTTTTTCGCATCCCATATTTATTAAACCCAACTATAAGCCAAAGGTATGCTCAGATCTGCAGAAGCAAAAATAACTATGAAGTGACCCTTAAGAGCAGGTGTCATAATGAAAGGGGTTGAAAAGTGTATAGGTAATCAGCAGACAATTAAAATGCCATGTGGTCATTTCTACACTAGAAGTCTTACTAATGAAATTACTTAAAAAGATGATGCACTACAAAGAGAAAAGAGATACTTAAATATGCAATAATATAAATAAAGTGTCCTGAAATTTATAAAAAGGAAAGAAAGAAAGACATCCCAGGAAAAGGACTTATTTTTCAGCTTTGGCAAAGGCAATAGAAGTATAAAAATGATAACACTTTTTAACATGTTTGGGGACAAGAACAAGACAAAAGTTGTTTTCTGATGTGCAGAATGAAATTAGCTACACAGATGGATCATCAGTTCAGAAAAGCCTTTTATGCACTGCAAAGTAATTATTTTGAGATTCTTCCATGTTGTCATTACATCGATAACTCACTCCATGTTATTGCTGAGTGGTGTTCCACAGCACGCATGTCTCACAGAGTCTCCTCCGCTCTCTCATCGATGGGTAGGTGGCAAAAACTGTTCAATTTTTGTGTGCAGTCATATGCTTCCCATTTCCCTTGGTAAATACGTAGGAGTGCGATGACTTGAGTCATAAAATGGGTCTATGGTTAACTGTTCAAGAAACTGGCAATTTCCCGAAGCAATTGGACGATTTTACCTCGCAACCTGAGATGTGCAAGTTTTCTTCTTTTGCCACTTTCTCACCAACAGTTTTCACTATAATAGGTGAGAGAGCTGTTTTCGTATTATTGAGATTTGAGGATTCTTTACATATCCTGGATAAATAGTCTTTATCAGATTTTCTCCCAGTTTAGAACTTATCATTTTATTCTCTAACCAATATTTTCCAAAGGGCAGACATTTTTCATACTGGTGAATTTAAACTTAAAACTTTCCTTCGAATTTTCAGCCCACCCACACTGTGTAACAAACTCTGATTAAACACATTGGGACATTTGAAATTGCCCTTCAGCTTACTGATGGTGTACTCTGTCTATTTATTTTTATTCATTTTTTCCCACTGTGTGTTTTATTTAGGAGAATTACTATTGCTATATCTTCAGATTTGCCCATCTGTTCTCCTGGCAAAGTTAATTTTCTGTTAATTCCATCCAGTGAGTTTTTCAACATAGATACTACTGTAAATTTAAATTTCATCTTCTGAATTACAATTCAGGTCTTTCTTACATCTTTCATGTCTTTACTTATGAATATATGGACCAGAGTCATACATAATGACTGGTTTAATGCACTTGTCTTCACATCCTAACATCTGTGCCCATCCTGGCTTGGTTTCAATGCACGATTTTCCTCCCCATTGCAGACTCTATTTTCCTGCATCTCTGCAAGCCTATTAATCTCATACTAAATGGCAAACATTGTAAAGTTTAACTCGTTGGATACTGGTTATTTTTTTATTCCTAAACATTCTCTTGAACGCTGTTTTGGGATGTAGTTATCACAAGTTTGCATCTTTAGGATCTTGTTTTGCAGGTGATTAGGTGTGACCAGAGCAGTTTTGTTGCAGGGTTCATGGTTCGCCACTACTGAAGCAAAACCGTTGGGTACTCCGCCTGATACCTTGTGGGTTAGGAGATCTTCCCAGGCTGACTGGAGGGAATAGGCAGTAGTTCCAGCCCCATGTGAATCCTGCTTGCTCCTTCTAATTCTCGGTGGTGGGTGGTCCTTTACTGGCTCCCAGGGGCTTTCTCACTTGCATACACAGATCAGACACCCCTGGAGCGCACTCCCCTCTGCAACACTCTAGCTTGTCCTCAACTCTATGAGTTGCCCATTTTCTGCTTGGTTTTTCTGTCTCTGAATTGGGAAACTCATCAATGATAAAAGGGGAGAAACTGAAAAAGGTAATATGTTTACTAGCCAGGAGGAAACAAACAAACAACAAACATCAAGAAACTGGCAAGAAGTGTATCGAAGAAGACAGTTTGGATGAGGCTGAAGAAGACAAGTTTTTCCTTATGCACACAGAATTTATCAAGACATAAATTCCCTCAATTCCTGCATGCTCTGCTTTTCGCTGGCCATCTTTTTACTTGCTTCCATCAGTAGGTCTTCGTTAATGTTTGTCTCCTTATTTTACTCCTGCTTCCTCGGTTTCTGCTCACTCTTACTCCACACTATTCCACATTGTACCTTTTCCCCCTCAAGCCTTGCCCTCCACTCAGCATCATTTCCTGCACCTGCTGACCTGAATTACACCTGACTGCAACTGCGATGTGACCGTGACCTATCTGAATGTGAAATGGCATATGCATGCAATCAAATATGTATGTTATCATAGAGCAATTAACCTTAGCAAGAATAGCCTCACTAATTAATTATGTGAAAGAATAATTAGGTACTAATTACTTTGTAGAGACCTGTAAAATTCAAAAAATTTAACAATTTAAGCATATATCAAAAAACAGAGCTTATCATGTAAGTTCTCAGTGGTGCTTTCTATAAAAAGGTAAAAATATTTATGAATTATTACAAATCCATTCTAAGGGATATGTTTTTTGTCTTTCTGGTAACTACTTTTGTTTTATTTCAAGAATATTTGAAAGGCAAACTCACTGATAAATGGTAAATTTTATAAAACTTGACAAAGTCATACCATACAGTTAACACTTCATTTTTTCAAGAGCTATAAAAATGACTGTAAATGAACATTGGTACAAATAATTTAACAAAACACCAACAATGAAATTTGTAACTTTCTTTTTTATATATATTTTAAAGATTTTTAAAATTTATTTTTAGAGAGAGGGAAAGGGAGGAAGAGAGAGAGAGAAGCTTCAATGTGTGGTTGCCTCTTGTGTGCCCCCCCACTGAGGACCTGGCCCAAAACCCAGGCATGTGCCCTGACTGGGAATTGAACCAGAGGCCCTTTGGTTCACATGCAGGCACTCAATCCACTGAGATACACCAGCCAGGGCATTAGTAACTCTCTTTAGTAACATTTAACCATTCATTTATCTTGGCTGTTGTAGAGAAGAAAGAGCATTACTATTCTGATTATGAGAAACATGCTCTCCAATGACAACTGTAAGTAGAGAATCCCACAGCCCAACAGGCATGGGGGTATCTTGTGTCTTTGACAGCAACCTGAACTGCTCGCCCTCTGATTCTACAGAGAGAGACCACAAGCATGGCCTTTGCAATAGAAGCCTTTGCTGTGTGATACTTTCTCTGAATGCCTAGGTTGATTCTCTGGGTATCAGGAGGACCACATTTTTTTTTACACCTGCCCAAGTCAGCACCCATCTTCCAAGGTGTCACATACAATACCTTTTAAGTTAATTTTGCTGCTGGCTCCTTCTTGAAATGCTACATTTTCCCCCACCTCCCTATCTGGCCAATTTTTCTTAAGACTTCATGTTCCAAGGAGGTTTTTAATCAATCTATAGCTCACAAATCATGCCAGACCACATTTTTTAAAGTAATAATTAATAGTGAGATATGTTTTTAATGAAAGTGAGTTCATTAAATAAACTTCATAATAAAAATTCTGTATTTTTAAAAGTAAAATGCACAAGAGATGCTCAACATATGCTAATATTTACATGGGCTTGGTGGAAGAAAGATAATTTGCAGTGACAAAGTGGAAAACACCTTGCTTATACTTTACGGATGTCCTCTTTAAAATTTTTGATATGATTTGCAAAGCATATGAACAAAATGAAAAGTAAATACAATAGAAAATAAGATTGAAATTCATGGAAACAACTTGGATTTGGAAGAGAGGGTTACATATGCTGGTGTTCCCTTAGGCGACTTATACCCAGTCAGCCAGCTTTTAGACGGCAGATGGGTCATATAGCCACTAACATTAAGTGACATTCTTCCATTGAATTTTTGACAAAGACAAACTCTGCATCAAGAGAGTCTTCGTCATTAGACACTTGGGCCTTCCTTTCTGGAGAAGAAAGCATACCGCATCATGACTGCTGTGCAATACCATTAAAATGATTGGATGAGCCTATCCACTTCTTAGTTTTTTAAGTCTTGCACGTGAGGGGTGCGTGCGAGGGTGAAAGATGGCGAGCCACACCGATGGCTAACCGGTCATACTGCTGAGCAGGAAAGACCATTTCAACCCCATCTCCCCTTTTCACTCTTGAACCAGAGAGCTCCTCTTCTCAAAATCATACAAATACTTGAATTCACAAGCTGAGTGAACATTGAAATGTCTCTTTGGCTTTAAAACACGATGCTTTAAATGACTGTCACTATATGTGTGGGGTGGGAAATACTGTAGTTGGAATGTTGCTTCTACCTTAATCTCACCTTCCTTCCCATGCTGACGATTTGGTCCTTTAGTTGGCACTCTGAACTTCAGTACTATCTGTAATGACCGGCACGAAGTTCTGTTCTTCCCAGGCAGAACAGATGTCTCGATGTTTGTACAAATTTTCTATTTTTTAGTGGCTGGGAAGCTTTCTGTGAACCTTGTGAGTGAACTTACACGAAGACTGGTAGCTGAAAAATGACTGAATGCCACCTCTCATCCGGATGAAACAATCTTGTTCCAGGGCTGCTTCCTGGATATCTACTGTGAAGGTGCGAGAAAGGACAGCTTTACAGAGGAAATGCTGCATAATGTAAAAGGGCAATAAGAAAAGGCAGAAATGACTGAGTTTTGATGCTTGAATCATGAATTTGTTATTTGGCACCGAAAAGAAAACATAAATTCTCTCGATGTCATTTCTCTGTATCTGAGAGTTCCTTGGAGTTAGGTGATTTCTCAGAAACTTTTCTCAACTGAAAAGTTTTCCCAAGACAATTTGGCAGCAAAGCTTGGAAAAGTAACTAAGAGTTTTATTCAATTTCCTCTTTCTCTATCAAAATGTCCTTCATCTCCATGAAGCATTAAAGTGGTACATTTAAAATATCTACATTCCAAATTCTGGAGATTGCCTAAGGGTCAATATTACCTTAATTTGCCCATGTTTGATGTGTTTTATCTACAGCAACTAATCTCTATCCCATTAAATCACTGTAATTCATTTAAGCGGCATGATGTTGCTCATGCAGAAACCGGGCCTCAGGTGCCAATATTCTCCCTAGGATTTGTTCAGGATTTTGAAATTCGAAAATTGCCTGTCCCACTTTACATCGCCACCTATTTTCCCTTAACATTGTCTGTCTTAGCCAGTAATCTTGAACACTGTCTCTGGCCAAGGAAGAATTCAGTCTTCATTATCATTGATCTCCTGGATTTGGAACTTGCTTCCTTTCTGCTATTTTTGGATCCATCTACCTCTCCAAATGGAGCATCTGCAGTTGTTCCGGAGAAGAGCTTCCACCTCGGGGCTCACAGCCCCTTTGAAGTCCATCCCCACAGAACTTCAGGTGATATATTTTTGAGCCAACAATGGGCCTGTCTAGCCAAAAGCTGGAATTGAAAACTTACTTAGGCTTTGAACTTCCCTAATGTTTTGAATGACACAGCCCTGATAAAATGGAGTTCAGAGCTGGTCTTTTAGAGGCACATGCTCTGAACTCCCCTCTCATCCCCACACACCATTCTGTCAAAGTCAAAGTGGAGAAGTTATGATCGCTTCAGGAAAATAAATAAAATCTTTGCATTTCCTTTTCACCACTCTTCCTGGTAACATACTTTTTTCTCATTAGTTTAACATGGTCATTTTAAGGATGAGAAAATATAGGACAGTCAGAGAACAAGCTGATAAGGATTTCAGGAGAATCAGAGCGTTTCTGATAAAGGCTAAGATATAACTACACAGCGTGTGAAAATTGATAAACAGAAACCTCACTTAAGATGGAGTTGGAGGCTAGAACTCAGTCTTGTGTCACTGAATGCACAGTACTGACCCCTACAGGGAGAGACAGTACCTTGCATCTGCACTAGGAATTGACACTAGTTTATTACTTCAGCAGGAGCAAGAAAAAGATTTTTCCTTGCCCAGTAACAACCCAGCCAATGGGAGACTGGTACAACTCAGCCAATGAGAACTAACTATACTTTGTACTTTCAGTTTTCTGTAATGGACTCTTCGTTTGCAACAGCCCCCTCCCAGGTCCATAGAGATCTTCCCCACCTTTGTTTCTTCGGATTGGATTTGTGGGTGGTTTGCCTTTAAAACACATCCCTAGATTTACTTGTTTTTTTTTGTCCTTCACAAATAACCCCATTTTGACAGAAAAATATCTGGCTATTTGTTTAAGGCCAATGAGGGGTATTGAACATACCCCTCGTGCTGCTTACTTAACAATATAAATTTTTATTTTGATCTATGAGATATAAAATGAAATTATCTAATTACTATTATTTCATATTTAAAAACTAGATCCTAATAGCAGAAGTCACTGTCATAATAAAAACAAAGTGCTTATGGAATTATACTAAGTAAAATATATTAAATAAAAGATGTTCACTATAGTTTAACTTGATTCATGGGATAATTTACTGGTTATCTTATGCACAAAAATGAATAAATGTCATCTAAGATTATGTTCTGTGAGAAGAATGCTAAAGGGCACCTTTTATCAGGTGACAAGCCATAATGAGATTCAGATACATTCTCTACGATTGCGGGTTGATCACTCTGTGATCACAAAGCCTCACCCCGTTTCCTCTCAACATCAGCCCGTTAGCTTTTCGTCATAACTCTATCGTTCAGCACAGAGGAATGCAGGCGGTGGTGGGCGAGTAAGAACCAGCCGGGAGACAGGAATAATATATTTTTTTCACTTCATTGAAGTTTTCTAATTCTAGAATTGATTTCACATTTTAAAGTTCACTTGAAATCAAGCAGAACCAAAACAATTTACAAATATAGAAGCCTGAATATCTGAAAACAAGATCTATTTGCTTCGTATGTGTAGGCATTCATCCAGTTATTTCAGTATATCAACAGGGATAACATACAATTGACAAATGCTCTTGCTTTTAGAGAAAATTTTTTTATTTGCCCCACCATGTTAAATTATTATGTTTTTCATTGTATATAATTTAACAGAAATTGAGAGAAACCACTGTGTTATGAACAGATAAAAGTAGTATTTATGCACTAACTTCGACTGACCAATAGCCGGTATCCTTGGTGAAAGTTCTGTCTGCTTTGACAGGTTTTTATTTTTTTTTCAGTTTTTTTAAACATTCTCAACTTATTGACCAAAGCAATGCTTCAACCTCAAGTTCAATTTAAAGTTTTCTATTGGTACAGATTTGGCCTGGGTTTCCAGAGGGCTGGAGGGGTTTGGTCTCTCACAGGCATCCTGCCTTTTCTGGGCTCATGGTGCTGAAATTAGGAATGGGAAAGAAGAGAAAGGTAATTTTTTTTTACTGACTGCCACTGGTGAGCTCCCTGTCCTCTTATATAATGGCTGTCACTGCCTTAGATCGTGGTGTTTCCTTCACAATGTATAGCTCTTTTGTGCCAAGAAACATTAATGCTTGTCCTCTCTGAGCAGGATCCACTTAACACAGGAAAGGAGGTTTATTTCCTTTATATACTATCATGCTTCCTTTTCCCCAACTATAAGGTCTTGGACAGTAGTACCCTCATTTTAATAATCTGCATACTTATAGCTCAGTGTGCAATTTGGATGCTTTGAAGAAAAAATGTTTGAAGATAATGGTTTTGACATTGATTTTAGGGTCATATTTGATTAGTAAATTTTTATTCATTGACATGTGTTTCATATCTTGTAAGGATTTAAAACAACAACAACAACAACAAAAACTATAGGACCCCAAAACTCTAAACAGACTTAAGATTCACAAAAATTATAAAAAGTTATGGGAAATTCCATGGAGATGAAATAATAATAAGTAAAAGGAGTATTTGGGAAGGAAATCACCAAGACAAACAGAACTTAATGGTACCATATTCACTGTTTTTTTTTAATCTATCTGTTACAAAAATCAACCTGTACAACTACCCTTTTCATAAGTAACACCATTTTAAACATACACCTATACACATACAAACATGTACATATACATATTGTAATATGAGAGTGTCTATCACAAGACAAATATAAACTTTTATTTTAGGATATACTTTCTATCTCTCAATTGTTGAATATACCATTTTAACTTGTTTGGTTGCATGCAAGCAATAAAACCTAGCTTATTGTAAAAAATATATACTTTTTAATCCACCATAAAGTGAGAACAGAAGTAAGATATGATAAAGTAGGGAATAAAATTAACTGTCTTTCATTTGTAGCTGTTTAGATGGCTTTGTAAAAATGACCTGAACATAATAATTTCAGTAGATTTAAAAAGCATTTCACAGCAATCCAACAGCCTTTCATGATAAAACGCTCAACAATCTAGGTACAAAAATGTCCTCAAATTGATAATGGCATCAATGAAAAGCCCACAGCCAGCACAATACTTCATGGCAAATAACTCGAAAGCTTTCTCCTGAAAATCAGGAAAAAGAATATTTAGTTTCCCCGCTTCTACTCGACATTGTGCTGGAGGTCGTTCTCAGAGCCAAGAGGCAAGGAAATGGAATAAAAATCATTAGGACTGGAAACAAAGATTAAACCTGTCTCCATTGGAAGATGACAATCTTTCATAGAAAATATTAAGGAATCCCTTAAGAAACTATTAGGGCTAATAAATAATTCAGCCAAGTTGTATGTAAGACCAATATACAAAAATAATTGCCTTTCTAGTACCAATGAACAACCCAAAAATAAAACTTTAAAAATGCATTTACAAGAGCATTGAAAAGAATAAAATACTTAGGAACGAATTTAACAGAAGTGAAAAATTTATATACTGAGAGGGAAAACATCAAACGCTATCTCCCTCTAGTCTTCCGTGTGGGAAAAGAGAAATACCCAACTCCAGGCCACTCCAGCTATCTTGTCCCGTATAGACAGGGAGAGAAAAAAGCTAAGAAGCACCTGTGAGGTTCACATTCAAGGCCTAAGCTCACAAAAACACTGAGACCTGGCCTGGGAGTACAGAACATTCCTCTCCTTCCACACCTTCGAACAACATTACTCAAGGCCTCTTTATAACTCTTCTACCCACTCCTCATGTCTGCCTGTCCATAAAAAAATTGCAAGGCATAGCACAAGGAAAATATACAATTTGAAGAGACAGACAGGAATGTCGGCATTATCGAATGAGGAATTTAAAACTACGATACGTCACGGGCTGTAATGGATGAAGTAGAGAGCATACAAGAACAGATGGGACATGAAGGCAGAGAGATGGAAATCCTGAGAAAGAACCAGGGAATACTGGAGATAAAATACAATATATAAAAATGAAAACTGCCCTGGCTAGTATAGCTCAGTGGATTGAGCACGGGCCTGTGAAGCAAAGGGTCGCCGGTTCGATTCCCAGTCAGGTCACATGCCTGGGTTGCAGGCCAGGTCCCCAGTAGGGGACACATGAGAAGCAACCACACATTGATGTTTCTCTCCCACTCTTTCTCCTTCCCATCTCCTCTCTCTAAACAGGCTCATCCTGTGTTTAAAAAACATGAAAATGAAAACTGCTTCTGATGGGTCTGTTAGCAGACTGAACACAACTGAGGACAGAATCTCTGAGCTGGAGGAAAAATGTATCAGTAGAATCCTAGAAAACTGAAAGCAAAGAGAACAAGGATTGAGAACAATGAAATGTCCAAGGACTGAGGGACAACTGCAACAATTATAACATATGCATAATATATCAGAAGTAGAAGGAGAGACATAGCTGCCAAACCTCAGGGGCAACCACGGCGTCCTTTGGTAGGTGACTGCATAAATACACTATGGTCCATCCCCACAATGGAGCATTGCTCAGCACCAAACAGGGTCAAGATATCAAGCCACGAGTGCTGGAATATACTGGAACTTGAAGGACCTGAGCCACCACCTGTGCTGAAACAAAGAAGGCATGAGCCACCTGTACCTGGCCACAAGGTTTCCTGTTATCAGAGGCAACCAAGGCATAGCTGCTAGCATCTGGCTGGAAACCAGTTGAACCCCCACTGTCCCTTCCCCTCTCCCTCAAGCTTTTCCCAGGAACAAGGCCCATAAACCTCCTGGACTTTCTGTCACCAAATCAGTCATCCCTGACCAAAGAACATTGCTGTTTTGTAAACACCTATACCCTGGACATCTGGAAAAGACTAGCGAGGTGACTCATCCACCTGGGGGGTCTGCTCCATACTCTTAACAAGCCCTCTACCCCTTCCCTTGGGGCTGCAGTCTGTTCAGACTCAGCCCACTTGCTCACAGTGTCCCCCTTCTAAAAAAAGCCATTAATTGGACCTTACTGGCTCTGGGTCCTTTCTTAGCCACCTCAGCTACCTAACACTGAGAAGATATGGAAGACACTTGAATGCATTTTTCTCATTAAAAGAGCCAATCTGAAAAGAATACGTGCTGTATGATACTAACTATATGACATTCTAGAAAAGACAAAACCATTAACTGGCAAGAATCGGTGGTCTCTAGGGGCTGGGAAGAGGGAGGGGTGAACGGGTGGAGCACAGAGGCTTCTTAGGGAAGCAGGATGACTCTGTAAGAGAATAAACTGGTGGACATAAGTCATATACATAGAAGGTACAACACCAAGAGTGAACCCTCTTGAGAACTGGGGACTGGGAGTGACTATGGTGTGTCATTGGAGACTTCCTGATTGTAACAGAGGCAGCAGTCAGATGGGTGATGCTAACAGGGGAGGTGGGGCCTGCGTGGGGCTGGAGAGCATGTGGGAAATCTCTGTATCTTCACCTGAATTTTCCTGTAAACTTAAAACTGTTCTAACACTAGAACCTTCATTTTTAAAAGGAAGTAAAAGAAGGCTGGATCCTGAATGTACCTTTTCCTGTGAAGAGGTAACATTTGAGAAATATTGATGGGTGGGCTGAAATCTGCTGTCTTAACTTTTGGCAGGGGATCTTGGGACATATGCATGATTTGGACAAAGTAGATTTGGGTGGATATACAACATGCTTTAGCTAGATGTCTGGCTCAAAGTCCACTCTGGAAGGTACTATGGGGGAAGGAACCAAGTTGAGGACTGAGTTATGAATTGGACAGAAGGTGTGACTTGAGAGAATATTCTGGGGCCTCCTTCATTTACCTGAAGCATAATCAGAATAGATGCCACATATGAATTGAGCACTTCGGTCTTCCCTTTTTATAGTGAATATTAACTAACTCTGCTCTTCTCCAGTTTTAATTATTCATCATATACAGGTCCCTTTTGAATGGTCCAAACCTTCCTAAGTAGTCAATTTTAAGCAATGGTTATGCAAAGCATACAAAGGTAAGGTGGTTTTCCTGATTATGGTAATGCATAAAGTAGAAGTTTTAATTGTAAAAACTACCTCTTTAATAGGCTTTTATGGGTAGTTTACAAAGCATATGTTTCATGCATGTTAATGGACTATCAAGGATTAAACAAGGTATATTTTCCAATTACCCGAGCTATACCTGACATGGGAGAGACAATAAAAGAAGTTCAACTGGCCAAGGGGGACTTGTATACCTTGCAGGCCTATCCAATGCCTTCTTTTCCAATAGCAGTTTGGGAGTCCAGCCAGAACGATACACATTCCGGTGGATGGGGTTCTGGTATGTGTTTACTGTAATAGCCTGAGAACATCCGGATCTGCTGCCCTGTTGCCATAATTTAGTGAGACACCACCTGGGCTTCACCACCATTAAGAGCGATTCGTTAGAGAAGAACACTGACGGTACCAGGAAAAGTGACTCCTTAGAGAAAGAAAGGCAGGGGCACGGGGGACCGCCATCACCCCTGTGATGAATGGATGTGCTGCTCTCTGATAAACACAGCTTTACTTCAAGGCTTAGTTCAAACTGTGAAATTTCTGGAGCAACCATGGACAATCTCTAGGCTCTGAGAAATAAGCTCTTTCTCACTGACCCTGTCACCAAGCAGAAAATCTCAGAAGACTAGCAGGCTATTCAGACTTAAGAGAAAATCATGTTCTTTGTTTAGGAAGTCTGTTGATCTCTATTCCTCAGGGACAGATAGAGACCAGAATGTGAATAGAAGCTGAGCTGAAATAAGCATTTAAAGTTTTATAAGGTTGGTGGCTCAGGCTGTCTTACTAGATTCTCAGGCACTATTTCTAATGTTCCTACCATAGGTGAAGAGAATACACAGGCCAGTGTCTCATGCAGAACTCCAATAGGTCTACCAGCAGAGAGCTCTTAGGGTTTGCATCCCAAAGATTCCTAAGGGAGCTTCTCCGTATAGCTCAGGTGAGAGACAACTGCTAGCTTCCTTCTGGTGCGGGGGCAGGCCCTGGAGATTCCTGCACCACTGAGTGACATTAGGAAATTCTGAGGTCAGAAATATTGGTCCTTCTTGGGTGATGTCAGAGTGATGTTGGAGCAAAGGGAGAACTCAGCCCAACCCAATGCACTCATGGGGCAGAGGTAGCGTTTACTGCCTGTGACAGCTACTGTCTCACTGTTAGTACAGCCGTCTTGAAGGGAGGAGGGCGAGTGGGCATGGAGAAGGGGTCAGGAGAGCAGTAGAAAGGGGAAGGGAGCCCGGGGGGGGGCGGCGGTAGGGGTGGAGGTTGAGTATTTGAGTATTTGCCACCATGGGCCTCGCTGTTAAGTAAGGCACTTGTGCCAAGTTTAAGGACAAGAAATACAATTGAAACAAAACATAAGGTACACTCAGTTATGGACTGAGAATGTGAATGCAGAGTATTAAAGTGAGTCAGGCATACTCACCTGAAAGCCAACTTTCCAATTCAGAAAGGGATTGGGATGCTAACGTCCAAGACTGTCAGTGCTCAGCCAGGCACACGTGGTCTAAGGACAACCCATCCCCACTCGAGGCTGCCTTAACCACGCACGTAGTGGAAAAACCTCTCTCAGTGTTTCTTCTCAGGAAGAAAGGATCACTTGAAAATTAGTGTAGATAAAATTCCCCGAGGACAACCCATGCAGAAACGACAAATGGATTCTATTTTAGCTCTTCCAGAAGCCCCAAGGGGCTGGCCACCGCTCGGCCTGTAATAGTAGCAAAGTTAATTCAATTAAGATCATCAGGAGGCAGAAATAAAGTCTGGGATAATACTAGGTCACAAAAAGAGAGTTCACTTAAGCACCACTCCGAGTCTCAAGGCTGAGAGTCAGCGCCCCTGCAGGCAGGAGGGGGGCCAGCCGAGCACACCTAACAGATTTACTTTGTTCAACCTCTTTTTGATCGTCCAGCGTACCCGAACATGCCTATTGTTCCTTACAAAGTGAAATTAAAGGTGATTTTTTTAAAGCCTTCCTGGTGAAACGATTCAAAGCATGAGCTGTGCTGATAACCATTCAGTGGCCTCAGCTCCGTCTGTGAGTAGGCATTTGCATTTAGACAGCCTGGTTTCTGGGAGAACTCAGGCTTTTCCAAACTTGAACCTGAATTGCACACCTGTTTTATGTTTGTGCTCATTTGGTGAAGGAAGAAAGTTCTCTGTCATTATTGGTGTTTATTTATTTTTTTTACTGTGTTAACATTTATTCCATTTGACATAATGTTTGCAGAGTTCTGAAGTCCCCATGAGGTAGAATATTATTTTGATAAATCACTGTTTTTTAGAGGGGGCCGACTGATGAGTAATATACGATCATTGTCTCCTTTGGCCATGGGAGGTTTGTGTTTGTGTAGTCTGCAATATGCAACCAACACCTTAAATTTGAAATAAGAATTTTTTTAAATGATGGAGAAAGTCCTGTTCAAAAAGAAATATTACTAAGGTAAAAAACAGTAAGTCAAAAATGCCTTCATGTTTTTTTTTCCCATATTGATCCCTCAGCATTACCAGTTATAACTTCCTTCTGAACACTGACAGCTTTTGGTGGGAATCAATGTTCTGGAAGGAAGTAAGGGTAAACAAACATTTCCCCACTGAGTGTGCTTTGTCTTTCTCCATTTAGCTGTCTTTCAGGCTTGCTGGAAGCTATATAATTTCATTCTCCTTTATTTTCATACTGCACAGATTTGAGCATATGAATATTCTTTTGTCCTGGCTGGTGTGGCTCAGCGGATTGAGTGCCAGCCAGCAAACCAAAGGGTCACTGGTTCGATTCCCAGTCAGGGCACATGCCTGGGTTGCCAGCCAGGTCCCCAGTGGGGGTTATGTGAGAGGCAACCACACATCAATGTTCCTTTCCCTCTGTCTAAAAATAAATAAGTAAAATCTTTAAAAAAATAAACATTCTTTGATTTTTTTATTTTCTACTTTCCAACTTTATACATACATGTACTTCATATAATATTTAAATTAAAAAAAAAAAACATGGTTTCTGGGTGGTTTTTATTAGGTCTCCTGAAGGCTGCCTGCCCATTGGTCTGTCCTTCCTTCCTCTCTCTTTTTCTTTCCTCTGCCCTTCTTTCCTACAAAAGTGGTAAAAATGTTTAAAAGTTGTCAAACAATTTTCAAAACTGTAAAGTAAAAGTGAAACTCACTTCCCAGATACACCCTCGATTTCACGCTAAAGTTTAAGACCTTTAAAAACTGGCTAAGTTGTGTTCAGCCTTGCCTGACTCTCCTTATTGAGCACTGTTGGATGTTTTTTTGGACAACATCTAAGGCAGGGGAAGAGGGCATGGAAGGGGTGGGTGAGGACCGTTTTCTGACACCATTCATTTGGTAGATTTACCTGGCAAAATCACCATTTATGTTATAAATAGAAATGCAAGAAGCAAGTAGTGCAGGCAAACCTCTCAGCCTATTACTGGGGCAGGGGGACATCAACAAGAGCTGCAGGAGGCGAGCTCCCACGCCACTGTTGACACAAGGAGCCTTTGGTCACAGGCACAGAAACCTCAACAGCGGCTTAAGCAAAGCATTGTCCCTCTCCCAGCCCAGCAGGGCTCCTGACTGGCACGTGGACAGCCGAGTACTCCTCTCCATTAAGGGTTATGTCCTCTGTGGTAGAGACACCTGCAGTACCTTGAATTACGGATCCAAACCCATTTCCATCTCTGCTGCCCTAACATTGCCTATAAATGAAATTTTTTTCTACCTTGGGAAATAAGGTCCAAAATATGTACCTTGTGAAGAACTGGAAGTGGGGTCTGTCCTGGGAAATCTACTCAGAGACTGTCCTTTTGTCCTGCTGATAACCTTGCAAGACATCCATGCTTGCCAGGAATGTGGCTATTCCTGTGTTGGCAGATTAAATTCATGTTAGAATGATATTGCAACTACAGTATTTGCCAAAACAGAGTTATGCGATGAGCCTTGTCTAATTTTTTTCTTTGTTTTTTACTCATCTAAATGACATTTCTCAAAAATTACAGACAACACAAAAATAAAATGTATTGCCTAACTGGCTGATGTCTGGCAAGATGACAACGCTCACGGAGATGATGCAGGGATCATCATTTTGACAATTTTGTAGTGTCTTCCACAATTATTGAGACTCAAACACTATTTTACTCAGCTGTATAATAAAATAGAAGAGCTTAATTTATTGGGGATTAATAGAGTCTCAGGAAACATTAAAAAGTCTGAACTCTTAAATATAAATTATAGGTCAGGATGTGACATGATTTACTTGGTTTGTTCTTTAATAAGTAATTCAAATGTCTTTTAATAAAACACCAAAATGTTAAAACTTTGTTTTTCCTACTTTTTTTCTTGTTTTCGTTTTCTTCTTTTCGTTTCAAAGTTAAACAAATTTCCAGAAGGGCAAGTGACTTTCAATTTAACTTGGAATCAGTTTTATAAATGTAGTTTCATAATCAAAATAACACATGATCTTTAAGTTGGAATCATCTGGGTATAGATTTTACATGCAATTTTATTTAGAGAGGACACTAAAAAGAAAGACAAAATAAAATCACCTATTTTGGCCTCTCTGTTGAAGCTCTGGATGTGTATGAGTGTGTATGGGGTTTGTATGGTCTGTGTGTGTGTCTGTGTGTGTGTGTGTGTGTGTGTGTGTTAGGGAAGTTAACTGTGAATTGTCTTTGTGAAAGTTCTCAACAATTTTATATCCCAGAGGTCAAGAAGCTTTGTACTGAGAATTAACTAAATATTATTTGTTATGATTGTTTACTGTCACAGCCCGCTGAGGCAGGGGGGCTCGTAAGTCAGGGTGAGGGATGTATTATTGTTATTATTATTAATAATGTTAACAGAGAGGTCCAAGACTCATCAGGTCACGGCGAGTTTATTGAAAGAGCGCAAAGCTTTTAAGCACCGTGCTTCAGAAGCTACAAAGTGTATCCTTGAGATAAAAGCTTACAAGTTCCCACAGGACAAGGTTCTCGTTAGTGCATACTTTCCTCGCACCTGCGAAGAAGGCCATACTTTCCCCCTGCGCATGGGAACAACCAGATAATCAGCAGTTGGGAGGCAGTCTGGGCCCAGAACGGCCTTGAGGCTAGACACCAGGTTTCCATACCACTCTCGCAGTGAGAAACCCTCTCCTTAACCCCTTATGGCCGCTGGGCCCCTACAGTTTACCTTTTAAAATTCTTCACAAGAATGGAAAAGGATTACATACAGCAGGTTATCTTTATTTTTCCAGGTTCACAATTTCTTTTATTCTCCAAATATTTTAATTGCATTAATTTGTTTCCTTTGGATCATTTCCATTTTTTCCCTCTCTCCAGGAAAATCTAAGGAATTATGAATGAAAGAGAATTATCTCACCCTGTAAAATGCCCTCAACTTGACCTCTGTACCTCTGACTCAGGTACAATAGCTGACCCATTAGGTTTCCTAAATCTTTTCATATAAATTGATGTCTAATCTTATAGGAAGGCGATATCACCTGTTGAGCTTGAGTGGCAGTGAACGTTCCATCGCAGATGTAAGTGATATCCATACCGAGGCCAACAAGGACAGAACTCAGCAAGAGGAGACTGGGACATGGAGGTCCAGGCTTCCAAAGCCAGGGTAGGGCTGTCTGGTCTGTTCGCAGTTGGATTAGATAGTTCTTTCCACAGATAGACTAACAAAATCTTGGCAATGGAAAAACCTAACTACTGCAGTACAATGACTGATACATGTAATTTCAAGGGCCAGCACTGGGTTGCAACCAAGACCATGTGCTGGCATTCAAAGTGAAAGGCAGTGTCAGGTGCCTATGCCTGCATGAGAGACCCTGATGGGTTTGCTCCAGGTCCACGGGGAGGAGAAAGGAGAGACAGTATGGAACACTGAGAGACAGACTCCTCGTCACTGGGAATGACAGTTATAGGCACATATAATGGAAGCAGATGACGTTTGGCTTTACCACTTTTTACTTTCCTTCCTTTCACCCTTTCCTTCACTGCATCATCCACTGTCAGGAGTGAACCTAGGTCATCAGGCCTGCCGTGCAATAGGATTCTCCATCCTGCAGAACACTGGAAATGTCCAGGCTGCCACGTGCATGAGCCCTTTGTACAAAATATAGCCACACTCCTCGTGAATTTTGTCACAACCGCATTGATTGTGAGTGGCACTGGGGAGACTGCCTTTGAGTACTTGGTGGCTAACTCTGCCTCCAGCAGCCTGTCAGACTGCTTTCAACGTATAGGAGTTCCCCACAGTAATCTGATTCTATCCTCATATATCATGGTGTTGATTCAAATAATTGTGAACTATAGGACACGTTGCCCATGATCTTCAAAACATCCTACAAAGAAAACTCTTTGTTAGTCATCATTCTGATGAGGCTGCTTTGCAGATTCTATTCTAGACTTTGTCCCTGTTGCTGAATGCTAATGGCAAGGGTTGGTAAGGGAGAAAATACATTAAACAGAAAAGGAGCATCAAGAAAAATTTCAGTCTGTCACACTGAGCTCATTTTAACCCACCACACTCTCTCTGCATGACCAAGTTACTTCTCCACCAAGGAACGCCGAAGGCTGATTGAATAATTTCTGTGATATCCACACATTCTGCCATTTTCCTCTGCATGTGATCACTATCTTAAAACCATAAAGAGCTCTTTGGGAATGAAAGACATATGGTGCCATTCCATCAAGAAGAATATAGCAAATTGTCACCCTGCAAATAACTGGAGGCATTACTCCAGGTCTACGTTTAGCAGCTGTGGCTGCAGACACTACTTTTAAAGAGTACTTGGTTTCAGCTGGATGGAACAAATGGAAAATGCTTTCAGATCACGTGATAACAGGGTAAAGAAAACCTTGCTATCTGACAGATCTGGAGGCACTATAATTTTAGAACACGCTAACATCTTCAGTGCTGATGAGAAGAGTCTCCTCTTATAATCAGGGGCCAGATGGAATTTCACATATCAGATCTACACACTCAGAAGGTCCAATATAGTATCGCAGATGTGAAAGGCATCTAAAATTTGACCATCCGCATTAACTGGATGGTCAACCATCCAGTTATATTTGGCAACCATCTAGATTGCCAAATATAATTTATTTTCAAATATTAATGAAATGAAGGTTAGGATCATGGATAAGCCTCGTTTTTCTGCCACACTGCTGTTCACTCTATTACATAAAAAATGAATGGAATAGAAAATAAATGATGAAACAATCATATATGAATTTTTTGTGTGTATTAGCAACACTGATCAATATAGGTTTGATTGATTGTGTGTCAAGAAAGCTACCCTGAGCTCTACAATATGTGATACTCTTGTGAGGTCTGTTGATCATTACTCCCATCTGGGGGCATCTTGATATCTGTCCAGGGATGTATCTAGAAATGATGACGAATATCTGAGTGCTTGTTCATGGACAATGTTACAAACGAAATTGGCTTCCCCCAAAACAAACCCGTGTGTTGAAGTCTGAAACCCCAGTATCTCAGAATATGACAGTATCAGGAGATATGGTTTTTAAAAAGGTTGATTATTAAGTTAAAACAAGGCCTTCAGCGTGGCTCCTGATCTGACCAGTGTCTGTGGAAGGAGAGGGGATTTGGACCCAGAGCAGGGAAAGACCGTGTGAGGACTCAGGGAGAAGGCGGCCCTCTGCCAGCCAGGAGAGGGGCCTCAGGACAAAGCTGACCAACTGACGCCTTGATCTTGAACTCTGAGCCTTCACAACTGTGAGCAAATGAGTTTCTGTTGTCTGAGCCATAAACAAAGACAAAACCAAAATAATGAAGATGCCCTGAGATATTACTAATTGCTATATAGTGAAAATTTTCTATTTGTCAGGAACTCTTCTGGACATTTTTTTAATCTATGCCAGAGTTCTGAGATGTGCATCCTATATTTTATTATACAAGGCAACATAGAGAAATAGGGAACGTTTATGTGTATTCTGCTACAAAATTTAAGCTATTGGTTTATACAGGGGTGGGCAAAAGTAAGTTGACAGTTGTTTGGATGGAAAATATGCAATACAAGAATAAACCCACAACTGTCCGCTTGCTTTTGCCCACTCTCTTATATGTTTACACAGTTGTGAGAAAAGGGGGAGACATTTAAAAAAATTAGAAAACACAAGATGTATATGTGTGTATATCACATATGGCAACACATATATGTACATACTAATATGCCAATGTAACATTGCATATTTAAAGGAAAAACAAAAAAATCATTTAAAGGGTGCCTCACTGGACTTTTCTGATAGTTTAGAGTGCATTTGTATGAGCCGGCAGAGGTGGTAACTGCACCGTGTTCCCTTCCTAGCTGTTTCTGTTGTCAGTAACTCCCACTGAGCGAGGAGATGGGCTGATTCATCAGGTCCTTCACATTCTAATTGCAGACTGGTGAGCCTGCCGGAGCCTTATCTCTCTGTGGCCAGCCTTCTGACTCCTCTTTGTTTCAGTTGACTTAGAATGTGACTTAGAACAAGAGAGCTTGAAAATAGGCATAGTAGACAGATAGGTACTTACATAACTCTTGTATATGCTGAGGTATTTCATGCATTTTTCAAACAGAAAATTGTTCTTAACAGAAATGTTCGGAGTTGTTTTTTAAAAATATCAATAACAAGAGTGCTATGGCAGATAAGGTACAATTTCACAAGGAAAGATGTTGCTGTAAATATACTTCTTTCACTCAGGTTTTACAGTTTCAGCTGTTCCCCCATATCCTTGCCTGTAGGTCCTTTCTCTCTAAGTCCCTTTCACCCTAACACACTGCCCAGTGCATCACGCCAGGGAGAGGCCATGGGTCACACTGGTGGCACCTTGTCAGGAGACCTGGATCGTAGGGGGCTGTGGTAGTTTAAGATTACAAAGACATTGTTTGGAAATCCAGAAAAGTCTGGGTTTTTCTGACAAGAATCATTCAAGGTAGACCCATTGCTTATGATCACCATATCCAAGTCTGTGGACAGCTTTAGGATTGAAAAAATCTCACTCTGCACCACTGCAGCTTGTCTATGGAAACCTCCAGTCCAGCTTTCCCATGACCATGCCTGACAAGGACCAAAATGTCTTTCTGTGTGTGTGTGTGTGTGTGTGTGTGTGTGTGTGTAATGGGTCAAAGCTACTTAAAGCACAGAAGATACTTTATTCAAGGAGTACTTACACTCTATATTTTTCTCACTCAAAATGTCAAATTAAGGCCCAAAGATTTGCCAGAAAGACCCAAACTTTTAATAAAGACTGAGTAAATATAAGGTAAAAAAGTCATATGCCTGGGAAAAGGTGTACAACTTGTGTATGTCCTCACCCTATTCAGAGAGAACTGCAGGAAGACAAGAGTGATCATCGGTGTACCTACTCCTATACACACATGAAAAGTAAAACAAAAAATGCCACTTCAGGGTTCCTTATATCACTTTTTGTCTCTAGGCATAGAAATTTGTGGTAGCAGCATATTTTTAGTGGAAAACTACTGGGTAGCCATCTTGGTTTGAAACAATAAATGAAAAGTTCTGAGTTATTCTTAATGGGAAGGTTGAAGGAATTTGCAATCGTTGCTCCAAATGAAAAATAGAAGTGGACCTTCCTTTTCTCCTTGAGGTTTTTTTTTTTGTTTGTTTTTTTTTTTTTTGAGGAAAAAGAAGCCATAGACTTGGGAAAATTCTCTGAAGAAAATCAAGCAATAGGGCAGCACCACTTGGGGACAGCCAGTCTTCCCGAGGGACACACACTAGTCATCAGAAAGACCCCTCAATCATGACAGCCTTGCAGGAGTGGGGGTCTGAAGAAGCGGGGGCCATGCCTACTCATGAGAGGAAGCCGTAGGAAAAGAGATCAGAAGGTGGAAAGGCCTCAAGTTTTAAAACAATGTTATAAAGTGACACAGTTAAGTCATATGCAACTATTCAAAACTACAGGAAAGTTGAAGACCGGGACAATATAATATATTCCTCTACCATTATGATTCTCTGGGGAAATTGGCGTGATCACAAATTTTCTCTAGCAAAATCAAATAGACATTTAAACACATGCATAAAAATAAAAAATTGGAAGTTTTGGGAACACTAGAATTATGCCACTGATTGGGTAATACTAATCTTATTCAGTGGCTTATGTTTCTACTTTTTAATTGGTTTTTGTAAGATTGCTACACTTCTTACACTGAGATTTTCCTTGTCCCTCATGATACTTATAGATACAAAGGCACCACGGGCACTTGGTGGCAAGTTAGGTACAGTGAAACTCTGCCCTCCTGGAAGCTCCATCAGTACTTCCCCAGGTACAGGTAACTATTCTGAGTGTGAATAACTTTCCTTCTTGCAAAGCCTCGGGCAGTTATGCATGCTTGATCCACGATGTCACATCAAGCTGGAAGACTCGCTTTACGACAAAGGAGGTATAGGAGTGGGCCTACAAGCATAACAGTCATTCATTATATCACACGCCAAAGCATCCAGAAGGAGTTAACCTCATAGAGTGTCAGAGTAGCCTGTCGAAGGCACCACTGAAGCACCAGTGTGGAGGCAGTTCTCTGGACGTGTGGGCAACCTCTTCAGGACGCAGTACGTGAATCCACTCAGAGACGCTGGCACTGCATCTCCAGTGGAAAGTGTCATGGGCTCAATACCAAGGTGTGGAAGCCAAAGGGCTACATATAGCAACTGCTGGTGACTCCTTGGGAAACATTTGTTTTCCCATCCCCACAACTCTGGGCTCTACATGGCTGCAGTTCCCTTAGAGAACGTTGTGTTCTTTGTGTCTACGGGACCAGTAGGTGAAAGTCGGTGTCTTCTGTGGAAGTGGACCCTGTTCCGCAAGGGAAGGTGTCACCCTCTTGTCCCCTTGTGTTATGAAACACAGGGGATCTACTTGGACTGACATGTAGCAATCATAACCTTAGAAGAATACAAAAGGTCCTCTTCATGACATTAATAGTTTTTGCAACTTTAAGCTATCCAACATAAAACTGAGCAAGTTTTATGAAAGGCAAACTGAGTTAAGCTCCTACAGTATCTCATCAAGTATAACAAAACCACCTTGGAAGAAAGGACCTCATTTAAGGCTCAGAACTCTCAGGAATAAGAGATTGGTTGGACCTAACATTTAAGCCGGCAAGACCTGTTGAGTTGATAGCTGGGAAATATGAGGACCAGGTTTGTTCTCGACACAGACTGCAGTAAAATGGTTGTAGATCATCCTACTAATTAACATCCCTCCGGTAAATTTCCTGCAGATGGAAAGGGGCCTCCAGAGACCTGGAAGCGATACTTCCTGAACACACATGAAAGTGGATTCTGTCCACACCAGGGGTCGAAGGTGGCATCCCTGCAACTGGGCCGTTCAGATCTCCTTTCAGAGATGAAATTAGTACAAAATATTGAATATGAACTGTAACTGAAAACTAAAACTAAAACTGAAAAAAGAGAGAGAGAGAGCACCAAGCTGCAGGGAGCACGGGACTCTCTCCCTTCCACACCCACAGTGAGGGTCTTAATGATGCACAATGTTAGTCCCTGTCCACTCCTGAAGGGGGCAGCACTCTTCAGGGAAAGAGGTCTTGGGCCCTCAACGTTGGTCTGGCAGAAATGTAGAACAGTTTCCAAGATTCTCTGGCCCATCTTCCTGGCTCCCTGCCATCTCACAGATGAGAACTGCCCTATTGCCAAAGGCACCCCATGCCTAC